>LTAE01003623.1:0-31445 GCA_001647135.1 Pontederia paniculata
GGAGCCTTCGCCCTTGAAGAAGAACTTAGTGAACTCCGAAGATCTCGTGGAGAAGATCGGAGCGGGGACGTAAGTCAGGAGTTCGACCGAACCTCGATAACAAACTTGTGTTTGTTCTTCTTACTCTTCTCTCTCTCTATTTGTGTTTATATTCATACTTGTTTGCTTCCGTTAACCATAACACATCTAGATTAAGTAAAGAAGAACTAAGATTTTAATATACCAATTCACACCCCCCCCTCTTGGTGCCATTCTAGATCCTACATTAGCCCCTCACGGCTTTCCAACGCGTCACACTTATTGAAGGTCATGTTCCCATATATACCCAACATCTCTCCCTTGACTTGTGCATGTGGGACTAATCCAAGACATGCCTTTTGCATCCTTCCCCCCTTAAGGAACTCAAGGTCCTCGTTGAGTGATATCCCACCATGACATAGAGGCCCATGCGGAGTGGCTCTGATACCATATGTAACATCCTTGGCCAAGACGTGATATTGTCCGCTCTAGGCCTTATCCCACACGGTTTTACCAAAACGCGTCACACCTAGTGAAGGTCGTGTCCCCATATATACCCAGCGTTTTGCCGCTGTGCCACTATGATACAAGTGTGATTCGTTTTGGTAAAACCGTGCGGGCTGAGGCCCAAAGCAGACAATATCAAGCCTTGATCAAGGGTGTTACATATGGTATCAGAGCCACCCCGCGTGGGCCTCTGTTTCATGGTGGGAGATCACTCAACAAGGACGTTGAGTCCCCTAAGGGGAGAAGGATGCAAGTGGCATGCCTTGGATTAGTCCCACATGCACAAGTCACGGGAGAGATGCTGTGTATATATGGGGACACGACCTTCACTAGGTGTGACGCGTTTTGATAAAATAGTGGGGGCTAAGGCCCAGAGCGGACAATATCACGCCTTGGTTAGGGATGTTACAGTATAGATCCTATTTCTTATGATGAAGCGGTTGCTTCGGAGGAGTCGGTATCATGGTTGGCCGCTATGAGAGACGAGTTAGGCTCTATTAATCGGAACGACATATGGACATTATGTGACTTGCCAGTCGGTCGGCAGTCCATAGGGTGCAAATGGGTATTCAAGAAAAAGTATCGCACAGATGGTACTATTGATAAGCACAAAGCTAGATTAGTTTCCAAGGGTTATACTCAGAAAGCAGCATTGATTTTCAGGAAACCTATTCTCCGATTGCTAAGTTTGCATCTATTAGGATCATCTTGACATTAGTCGCATATATGAATTTGGAGTTATTCTAAATGGATGTTAAGACTGCCTTCCTCAATGGAGAATTGAGTGAAGATATATACATATATAAATATATATATATACGCGACAACATGATGATTTTCAGGTGGAAGGTCAAGAGAATAAGGTTTACAAGCTGAAAAAAATATTATATGGCTTAAAGCAATCATCACGTCAATGATGCGAAAAGTTCCATGTGACGGTTGTCTAATTTGGATTAATTAAGAATAAATTGGACAAATGTGTGTACATTAAAAATAGTGGGAGCAAGTTTGTCATAATGTCATTATATGTCGATAATATTTTGCTAGCTGGAAATGATGTCACAATGCTCAATGAGATGAAAGGAAAATTGAGTAAGGAATTTGAAATGAAGGACATGAGAGAAGCATCCTATGTTCTTGAAATTCAAATTATTCGAGACAAAAACTCAAGAACATTGAGTTTGAGTCAGGAACATTATCTCAATAAGATACTGAGACGAATTGGGATGCATAACAACACCCCAGCACCGACACCTATTGTGATAGGGAAACGACTCAGTAAGAGTCAGTGTCCTAATGTAGGACAAGAACCTTTATATGTTCCCTATGCACAAGCGGTGGGTAGCTTGATGTATGCAATGTTGTGTACAAGGCCTGATTTGGCTTACCCTGTAAGCCTAGTAAGTAGATATCAAAGTAATTTTAGGAAGGCTCATTGGGAAGCCATTAAGAGGATATTTAAATATCTCAAAGACACCGTACAACTAAAATTGACATACCAGGCTGATTCATTTGAGCGTGTAGGTTATTCATATGCAGATTTCGGCGGGAATATTGATGACCGAAAATCCACATCAGGTCACTTGTTTTTATTGGGTGGTGCAACTATTTTTTGGGGAAGCAAGAAACAAGGGTGTGTGGTTAGACACACACAAGAAGCTGAATATATTGCCTGTAGTATGGCAACCACTCATGCAGTATGGATCATACATTTTCTTTTAGAATTTGAGCTCAACTTGGTCGATGGACCATTACAGATGTATTGTGACAATCAAGCGGCAATAAGCTTGATAGACAATGGAGCAAACCGTTCTAGAGAAAATATATAGAGATCAAGTATCATTATGTACATGATATAGTGAAACAGAAAGAAGTGACAGTAATCTACATGCCTACAAATGATTTGTTAGCTGATTTCCTTACAAAGAGAATTTCAGCGGGTACATTCATTAAACACGTTGGTTTAATGAGACTCAGGAATATTTGAGTCAGATTGAAGTGAACTTCAAGGTTAATATCTCCTAAATTTTCGCACTACACGGATAGTGGGAGTGTCGAAGATTCATGATCACGAAGGTCAAGTGGGAGATGTTAGCTAGATGACTTCGTGTTCATCTAAAGGCTCGATGGGATGGAGCTGAAAGATGCACTCCAAGCGCCCGGATCTCGCGGGAGGACGCGACGTGGGCGGGGCACGCGGGAAACGCGGCCAATGACATGGATAAGGTGGACGACGATGGTGGAGAAGAAGCGCCTATATATATCTCTTCGAAGTGAGGAGAATGCCATCGTTTGGGAGCCCCAATCCAATTCAATCTTCTCTAAACTCTACAATGTTTGCCAATAAAAAGAAGGATAATAGTTTCTTCTTAGGCAAACTATGGACACTATAAAATTGATGTTTTATCCTTAAATTAGACGGATATTTAATTGATTACACGATCTTCACAATTAATGGGAGTGGAGTTTCTTAGGTCCCAAACAAATAAAGATACATAGTCGGCTTCACTTTGACATTTGAATCTTTGACAACAACAAATGCAATAAAATAAGCCGAATAACTAAGGAATTCATTATTAAAATTTTGATATTGCTAAAACTTATAGCACCAAAGCATTAAGATGCAATATTTGATCAACTATTTACAAATGATATAATCAAGTATATAATGCCAAGTCAAGACACATATTATCAAGATATAGTTGTGTGAGAATCTTCATAAAAAGATGTGTGATCATAATCACATGGTTCCGTTAGAATTTAATCTTGCAAATCCTTTGACAAAAAGATTAACAATGATGTGATGTACAAAACATAAAAATTGATGAGACAAAGTCTAAATCAATAATCACCAATGATAGAACTTACGCATGTGAAGGTGCTTGCATGCACAGACGAGCTAGCTTACAGGAGCATACACATGCGAAGGTGTGCTTGCATGCACAAGCGAGCTAGCTTACAGGAGCATACGCATGCGTTATGTGAGCTCATACCAAGAGATAAAGATAAGCAACTTTGTTAATAAAAAATAAATTTAACAAAAATCGAAACGTCAATTGATGAGTCGGCTGAAGTCTCAAAACACTAAAATGTTAAGGATGTAAAATGTGATTTTAGTAACTTAGGGTTAGATGTGGAAATATATGATAGTTTAAATGGTGTGAGAGGAAATAACCCAAACAAGTACAATGTGACTGCAATTGTTAGCCCAAAAAATATTCATCAGAGGTTCGAGAACACTTGGTACCAAAAGAAAAGAGTAGAATAAGCACCGTTCTTAACATGCCTATAGCATACATTTACATTGAAATGTTTATTATGTGACATTTTTGATAAAATCTAGCTATATGAGTACGAAAAGTAACCAGGTCGATGAGTCTTGAACTTAACTTCAAAATACTTATCAAAAGAATACATCATACAAGGTCATGAAATTATGAGAAGATTAAATGACATATGATGGTATCATAATCTTATGCATATGGTAGTATGCACTTATTCATGATGGATAATTGATTCAAAGCTTTCTACCATTTCATTCAAGATGGATGAAACCTTGACATACTAAATTGTAATTTCAGTTGCAAGTCATTATATTTGACAACATGAGATTTTTTTTTGGTTTCCCATATTATCCGAGATTACTAGCTCCTACTAATCACAACATGAAATTTTATGTAAACTAATGAAAGAGTATTTAAAAAATGGTGGGGGAATGCTGGAATTATTTTCAAAATAGTAAATATTTTTCATTAAATAAAAAATTGATAATATGAAGATGCATTAATCAACATTTTAAACTAAATTTTGTTACATAATTTTAAGGACGCATCTTTTGAATCAAAAGCAAATTTTAAATTGAAAATACAACGATTGATTATCTATATAAATCATGATAATCCCATACATTTGGATAACTAATTTGAATTAATAAAGTGTTCTCCTATCTCTCTAGTTCAAGTGCATTCCTTCTTAGTGTGCAATAAAAATTTGGGTGCACTAGTTTTTTTCATCACCAACATTATTAAACAACTAAGATTATTAGTACAAAATAATTTTAATGTATTCTAAATATCCTAAAGAAAATTCGTCTAGACTCTTTTTACAACAAAAAATTGAGAGAGGGCGAATTACGTTTAAAAGAAAATGAACTTTTCTATTTAGAACTATTTGAAGTTTCTATTACTTCCTTACCAAATTTTACACCAACATTTTCTTCAAAAAAAATCAAAACTTGAATGTCACTATTATGGACCATGTCATCTTTATTTGATTTGGCTACATGTTTCGACTAGACAATCTCATGATATCTAGTAGTATACTACAATCAATAGATGATTTGAGAATGGAATGTTAATTATATAAAAAAAATTGTTGAAAATTTCATCTGTCATAATTAGAGGCATGTGATTTGAGATGATGCAGACTAACTAGGACGAAACTTCAAAAATTATGATGACAATAAAAAATATGATAATGTACTTATGGTTGATCTAAAGAATTTTAATATAAGAAATTAGGATGGCATAACTACTTATTAACCTTTTGACATGAAGATTAAGAGGTTTCAAGTTTAAGTTTCATAAATTTCAAATGTTAGAAAGACTCGACGAAAAAAAATAATCTATCCAACATGTAAAAATATATAATTTATTGAATTCAACATTCATAATGGTTTTTCATTACAGTAATAATATAATGTTATTCTTGAAGCCTTTTTTTCCATTTGTATCATGGCAACATATTTTGATATGATTTTTTTTTCTTACAACAATGTTAGGTTTAAATCAAGACCTCTTACCTTATTAAATTCAGTGATTAGTCATAGATCCATAAACTTTAAATGCCTAATTCTTTTTTATTTATATTCTTAAGAAGGCTAAAATTTAATAAAAGCTATTTGAAGTTGTATGTCTTGTTATTATAGAAAATTCATAAGATTAATAAATATTTTTTCATAAAATCTTGGATCCTTAATCTTCTTTACAAGAAATATTCTCTAAAACTATTTTATTTCAATTCTTTAGTTCATGAAGAGATGAGGTAAGGGAGTGGAGGAAATGGTGGTGAAGTAAAGTGTGGTGGGTTATTGATAAACCCATATTTGAATACGAATTGGATGAGTATGATGAGTTAAATTAATCATATATTGTTTGGATAAAAAAATTAAAAATATGAGATTCAAAGGGTTAATTAATTTAAAAGTCTATTTTACCCTTATATTTAATTTAAGATTAGAAAATAAGAGTAAGGATAAAATGGGTACAAAAAATTATAATTCATAAAAACTATCAAATTGGTGGATTGAAATTTAGGTTATTTGATGGGCTTCAAAACATCATCTCACCTTACTTAATTTTTTAATAAGTTGTATTCAAATATGGTGTTAGCCATATAAATCGACTCCATCCCAACTTAACCTAACATATTCCATCAAAATCCTTTCCAAACATACAACTTTTGGGACTAGAACAAAAGGTAGAATAAGATCTCGTTTGTGAAAACTTTGTAATTTGAAAAAGTAAAAACTTTGAATTCCTATTGGCCATGTTTGGAATGAGAATAAGGGTAATGATAATTGGTGAGAATATTTTTTTTATTCAGGTGAAAAAAAATATTGAATCATTTTTCGATGTTCTTATAATGTGTTTGGATTAATTAGTTGGTAATCTAATGATCAAATTAATTAGTAGTGTTCAGTTGAATGGGAACATAAAAAGATAAAACAATAAACTTATATTTTTATTAAATACTTTTTAGTATTTATTGAAAATTGTTATTTATAATTAATTAATTAATTAATTTTAATTATGGAGATAAATAGTTTTTAAATGATGATGATTAATTAGTCTTTGTTTTGTTTATAATAAAATATTAAGTATTAAATAATTATGATATTACCATAATTAACTAGCACTTGCAAAGACTAGTTAATCTTTCCCACCATTTTTAATAATATATTATTACCTAATAATTATGATAATATAATCATTAAACAAATATTTAATTATTAATATTTATAATTATTATATTTTAATTATTATTATGTACAATGATTTCATTTTGTGCAAAATTTTAATAAATGTTAAAATCTTAGTTAATTATTTTACTAATATAAAATAGTTTAATAAAGCAAGAAAAAGAAAAAAAGAGAAATAGAAAAAATGTTCTTGCTATTTGTAGGAATAATTTGTTCTTGTTTTAAGATTAAACATAAGTGTTTCACAAAATTTAAGATGATTTTGCTAGTGGCGGAATAAAGTTGTTCTTTGGCTATTTGGGATAAGTAAATTGTTCTTCTTTTATTCTTGTACCAATGAGGGACATTGGGGACAACAAGAATTTGTCCATATTTTTATCCATTTTTTACATAGTTATTTAAGGTTTTTAATTAATATATTTAGTTTATAATTATAGTTATAGTATTATTACTTATGTTATTCAAAATGAAAATAAATGTACTAATATAATTAACACAATTAGTTTTTTTTAATTTTTATTATCATTATATTAGTATTATCTTAATTAAATATCTATTATTATATTATTATGAATATATGTTTTGTCATTAAATTTTATTTTTTCTATTTCGTCAAATGTTGTTTGATTAGTGTTAATTATTACCATAAATAGTTATGTACTATTGAACTAAATTATTACTATATTCTTTATCTATATTTAAATAATCTATTTTAAACTTAAAAATTTATTTTTATCTATCTTGGTATCAACCAAATATCATTGGAGTAATCAAGTTTGGTTGAAATATATGATTAACGAATTTGTATCCTAAAGATCGCTGGAAATTAATAGTGCCGCATTCTAATCCTATAAATCATCAATTTGATCATAATTTATCTTATAGTTATAATTAATTAAATGCTAATCATTAATGAATCCATATCCAAAAGAATATAGAACAAAAACTTATTAAGACCAACCACCCCCGACTCTTAAAATTTGAATTTTTAACACATATTATCTCTAATCCAAAAGTTTGAAATTCTCCAAACCAAACAACTCAATTACTGTATCTTATTGGTTTCCGAATATGGATAGAACAAAAAAAAAACTCAAAAAACCGACCATGGGCCGGGCTAGCTTGTCCATTAGGCTCCCTGTGAGCGCCACAAAATTTCTGAAGTTACTGACAACTATGCTAGCAAACTTGAGTCCTATCCTTAGGAAAAGAAACATAAACTTGCTTAATCATAATTTTATTACCCCCTATTAATAAGTACCTCTCTTTCTCCATTAATAAATAATAAGTGACTTATTAGTGTTGCCTTTGGAGAGGGGCAGGGGCACCGACGACACGCCTGTAAGTGTTGGCAACGCCCCCAAGTGGTACAATGCCGTTCGTCGAGAGAAGCACGGGTCAGCGCCGACGCGTGGGACCCAACAAATGGACGCGTATGAAAAAAGACAAGGCAACTCTCGTGGCCCCGCCTCTCTCTCTAAACAAAAAAAAAAAGATTTGTGTGTTTTTATTAACGATGACATAATTAGTTAACAAAATTATATATTATGATAAACAAAATAATAATTTTAAATTGTAATTTTAATAAAATTATTTTGATCAAATTTATTTTTATCATATTAATTCGAATATTAAATTAATTAAATATTAATAATAATTTTGAATATCAATAAGAGATAGAGAGAAACAATCTTTGTTAGGAAAAAAAGTGTACAACTTTTACTTGTCGGGTTCCATTCACCGACCCTTTTCTGCCAATAACAAAGTAACTTTTATCATCTCCTGAATTATTTTTGTTATTAATTTAAAAAAAAGCATTTTCTATTGAAAATGGAATTAAATATCTTTTTTTCCTGAGAGGTCGTAGTGGAGATTACGCCATATCATTTATGTTTCGAGGGTTTAATACGTTCTGCATAATACAAGAAATAATCTTAATGGCCATCAGTTTTTTTTTATTTGTTACCATATTTTTCTTTGACTAAAATAAAAACGACGTGGGGTCCAAACACAACCACATCTGGATTCTGTGGAAACATTGAGACGTGGAGAGATGGAGACAGTGATTGGATGCCAAGTGCATCCCAATTTCCATCAGTCAGCTGCAGAAATTTGGAACGAGTTTTTAGGCTTTCGGCACAATTATACAAATATGCTTCGATGTCATCGATTCCTCTTTAGTCGTTCCTGTTTAAACGGAAGTTATTAAAAAATTCAATTCAATAAATTTTAATTAATTGAGTAAAATTTTCTTCCATTCTTCACTTATTGAATTTTTCCAACGGAAATTGAAAAAATCAAGACAAAACTTTATCAAAGAGTTATTTGCAAAAGATTTGGGCAGGTAAGACAAATATAATAAATTTAGTAGCCAGTCTTAAAGATTCTTAATATTTGATAAAGAAAATGTTGAACAAGTTGTTATTCTAGTAATTAAGTAAAAGAATAAGTAATAATTTACCTTTTGGATGAATAAGTTTGGCTAACTTGCATATTCCTTTACTCTTTTTTCTTAAAAAGAGTGCTTAGTTGAAGAATTATTATTTGATATTAATATGTTAATTGTTTTAGAAAGATAGACAATTTCATTTAGATTATATTTTTAAAAGTCAAATTTCATTTTATAATTATTTTTAGTACCAACTCTATTTTTATCATTTTTATGACTGTTTAATGGAAATAAAGTAAAATAAATCTTATTTTATGTCTTAAAATATTATAATCGCATAATATTTTCTCCCTTTTTATTATACCTTCTCCTCTAATTTTTATTTTTTAGTGAATTAAAAAGCCCAAAAATTGCTAAAACTTTAATCCACAAAACTACTACTGAATATATTAAATTATATAGTTAATATTCCATTCAACTCTTATAGTTAATATATTTTAATTAATTCAAGTTCAACGATATCATGGTCAATTACACATAGAAATATCAAAATTTTGTTTGCAAATTAACATTACAACAGTCTATTATTACAATCCATAATATTTTTTTATCAAAATATATAATTATTTATTTATTAAAATAAATTTCAAGAATTAAAATACGTGCCATAACAAATCTTTCTCATTATCAGCTAAGTACCTTAATTTAAAAAGAAGTAGATAGCAACCATAGTATATTTCCAAAATGACAATATCTCTTGATCGAAATCCAAAGTCAAAATTTAATTATTTATATTCTCTTCCTCAAATTAAATTAGTCTTATTTATCATGTCTACAATAAAAAAAATTACGGTCCTCTTAAAAAAATATTAATGTGTATAACTTTAATTATGTTTGAAGAAAACAAAACAATTCTATTGTCGAATTCTTACTTTATTCAAGATTATAATTTAGGGGAAAATTAAGAGCTAGCTAGCAATATATTCTAAATATTTCCGACGTGTTTAGCATGATCTTAGATTGTACAAAAGTTGTAATTAGCTTGCATTACATTCTATCAGAAGTTTTAAGGTAAATATCTTCGAGATCTAGTAATTTATCAATCAATTATTAATTGAAAATAGATAACGTACCTCATCATAAGAGTATAAATATGCTTCAAAGGACGATGTGACCTACTTCATTAGTTTTATACGACATGTGGAGCAAGTTTCACTGCACGTGTTGCATAAAAGATTGAGGGTGAAAGTATCACCGAAAGGAAAGATCGAGGGTTAAATCCAATGGCATAAATTGCCAATATTTTTTATTTGAATTAGAAAAACACCACACATCGAACGTGCTATGTATAATATTATTTATTGAATGAAGTACATGTATTTTAGCGCGTATGTATCCAATACCAATACTCGATTGCAAACTAAACAAATGTTTTTACAATACACCCGTTTATTCTATAGGGTTTAATGTACTTTTGATTATTTTTTTTCGGTGTTAAACTCATCAATGTTCAGGTCTAAGATTTGAAGATCTCAAAATATTAGTCACAATTATCTATTCACTAAATTGATTATATAATTATACTATTTTATTGATATTTATTATATCTAGCGATCGTAATTACTAATACATATATACTAAAAAGTTGAAGGAGGGGAGGTCCTCTCTCTCGCATTATATGTGGATCCGCTATTGTGTCTAGAGTTATTAGCATTTGACTACTTCGATGTTCGAACGATAGCGAAAAGAATAAACCCTCATTAAATGTGGTGACTCTAAGAATCAAATCCGGAGCTATTAGCTCTCGTGAGACACAATCTCATTATCCAATTATGCCAATCACAAGATAAAATATTTGATACTTATTAAGGATATTCAACACATTTTAATCATCTAATGCATAATCAATTATAAATCATAAATAATCATGACTTATAAAAATAATTATTGATTATATATCGAAAGATTAAAATTTACTCAATATTCCTGGTAAACATCTACTAAACCTTAATCCAACTATTATATTTCTATGCACATGACTTATCGACAAAAAGAAAAAACATGCAACTGAGCAATGTGCAAGCGTGCATTACATATTCCTTCACATCACTCAAAAGTATGATAATTTCTGGATCCATATTAAAACTAGCCAAAGGAATCACATAAAAATTTCCATGAGGAGCCAAAGCTGGACGATTAAACTAAGGCCATAGTTGATAGTTGTCGATGGACGTCTCTTATTCAATCTGGTTGACATTATGATCATATTTTAATTAATCTCATAGCGATAGTTCTAATTGTTTATCTTTATGATAAATAAATTGGAAGGGATGTTCAAATTAGATATACATGTAGTCAGTCATGTTGTACACTTTTCTTTAATCATTGCGGGCTTGAAATTGTTTATAAAGAACATAAATGATGTATAATATATGTAATATTTCTCAAATACTTTTAGATGAATACAATCATATAATGTAATATCATGAAAAATCATCAAGTAAATTTTCTTTTTGTGCTACCTTATTAGTGATGGGGGACGACAATTTAACGATTGATCATACAAAGCTGATATTGATATCGTTTCTGTTGAAACATAATTAACATTTCATAAATATGATTGTTTAGCGAGTATGCAATTTAACATCCGTGCATACTTGACTTGTAAGATTATTCACTTTTATGATGTAAATATTGAAACATTATGCCACATTAAATAACTAAAATTTGAATTTACAATTTCGCGGAGAAAAAGGTGCAATTATAAAGTTCATGATGAAACAAAGCACATAAAAATTATTTTACAAACTAACCATATATTATTAATTGACATATCGTTCATAACATCCAGTGAAATTAATTTAGGAGAAATAAAAATGACTACGTCTCAATGTCTTCAGTACCATCTCATTATCTCATATTTATTTATAAAAAAAATGTAAAGCTGCAAAAAATTCACGAAAAAAAAGCATCCACGAAGCACGAGTTAAACACAAAAAAGCGTCCTGACAAGTAGACCACTCAAAATTTACCGGAACACGAATCTCAAGGCTTAAGTTAACGTGCTCCGCCGGATCACTGTATTCTGTTACCGGATTCCCTCGTCCTCATCTGCCACCATTAAAGAATGGAGTTATTAGCAGCTTCGAGCTCCGCCATTGCCATGCTCGGGTTCTGCCCAAAGCGTTCTTTCCCATTTCTTAACTCTTCCCCGTGTCGGTGTGCGCTTGCTCGCGTCCACCGCCTTCCGAATCTTTGCTGACGCTGATGCGTTATTTTTTTTTTTGATCCGCAAGTGGGTAGAGAGAAGAAGATTGGATCTTTTTCTATTTCCTGTCGATTGCTTGGCCTGTCAGGGTGTTAGAAATTGCTGTTTTACGAGTACTCTTTGTTGTTTAAGGTTAAAAATGCGAATTTGAACAGTTTGGAGAGAGTTTGTGGTAAGCTTTTGTCGTACTTTTGAGGAATTCAAAAGAGTGGGAACCTGTTCTCACTTTTGTTATTGCTTTAGGGTTTCAGATAGGAGGAAAAAGGTCAGATTTTTTTGATGCTTTTGGTTTGGCGAATGGTCAAATGCGGTCATTTTTACCTTTTTCTAGTGCTGGTGTCGATGGACAGGAGATGAGAAATGAGAGCAGGAGAGCTCAAGTTAAATCGAATTTGATGAGAAATCGTAGGCTTTTGCATGATTCTAGCTAAGAAAGTTTTTTTGAGGTTGGGGCATATCTCAATTGGAAATGCCGACCATTAGAGCTCCAGCTTCCAAACAGACTTCAACTCTCTTGGTTGGTCATTTAAATCCAAACTTATATGAAATTTGTGGGCAACTGATGCTTAGAAGTGTTTGATAGTTTTATTGTCGCATTTGCAGGTTGCAGTCAAATGCAGGCCATTGACCGAGGAAGAGCGCCGAAGGAGTCGTCATATTATACAAGTGACCGATGACAAGGTGCATCAGAGCTTAATTTTAGTTTTTCTTTGCTAATAAGTGCTTAATTTCTTCAGGGTATGCCATAAAATTAGTTGTTGGACGACAGTGTGATACGCTTGTTTTCTACATTACAGAATGTGGTGATTTTGGACCCAGACTTGTCAAAGGATTATCTTGATCGCATCCAAAACCGGACCAAAGAGAGGAGATATAGTTTTGATCATGTATTTGGACCCGAGTGTTCAAACGCGGTGAGTAGACTTCCTTTATGTGTTTTTTTCCTTCTGAGTTTAGCAAATTTGTAATTAAGTCCTAATTTACAAGCATCTTTAATTCTTTGGAATGAGGATATAATGGACAAACGATTATTAATTAAAAACATAAAATTCCCTGTAATATTTGATCTAATTTGAAGATATAGAACATGATGTGCACATTAAACCATAAGTTTGTATTCCTGAAATATTAGAATCCATCTCCTGCTCAATTAAAACTCATGCAGAAGATTTCCTTGATTTCACCCCACAAAAGTACTTTTTGATCTCTGATTTGTCCATACTGAACGACGTACAAGACCCGATGCAAAAGAGGTTGGGCTTTCTGTTCTTCTCTATGATGGAGATAATTGCATACTGCATTTCTGTTGTTTTTTCTTGGTCTAATGTTGTGAACAGTGTCTTAACCGAAGTCCAATGAATCTTTTCATCAATCTGACTTCATACTGAAAACTAAACCTTTCTCTTTCACTACGCCTTTTCTTTTCAAGAATTTGTTAATTACATAGTTGATTTCATCAGGATGTGTATAGGAAGATATCATCTACAATTGCTGGAGTTATTCAAGGACTTAATGCAACTGTGTTTGCTTATGGTTCAACAGGAAGGTACGAAGGATCTTATATTAATTTTTTTTATCTTAGCTCCTGTGAGTACAAGACAGTAGTTTCTATAATATAAAAGACATCATCTGATGCCCGTATGTTTATTCTGCATCAACTGTCACTTTGCATTATCTAACTACTCACAAATGACACAACACCAACCCTCTTCGGTTTTAAAAAAAATAGTTATCTTCCTTTCGATTTGTGTATTTGTTTAAAAGGCCATTGTAATGTAATAAAGCTTCCTTTTTACCTTTTTGCTACTTTCAAGTTATCTGATGATCATAGTCTGCTATCAAATTGAACACATATGCATTGAATAATTATACCCTGAAGGCCTGAACTCAAAATTATGAAAAAAATTGAGAAAAAAAGGGAATTTGTGGCACTAGCGGAGAGCTTGACCCTTATAAATAAGAGTTATGGTTTATTATGATGTACTATCTTTTTTCTCATAGTCTTTGATGGTAACCTTCTTTGCCCATGCATGTTTCCCTCTTGTTCATATCAATCAGGAGAGTTTTACCACGTTAAAATGTGTGTCCATTTTTCATTCTCGCTTTTAGTTCGTTCTTCTATGTTTTGATTGATCCCTCGATGCTATGTTCTCAACACTCGATTTATTCTTGACAAAAGAGGATGTATCTCAATTTTTCTCTCTCTCGAAGATGTATGTTTGATCAAATAAGAAAAACTCTTAACTCTTAGAATAAAAAGAAAAACACTCTCAAAATGATGAAAATTACATTCTTAGATCTTTGTTCATGAGTTTCAATCTGCATCTATTGATTGGGCTTTGCCTTCTTATTTTCATGTCTGACAGTGGGAAAACTTACACAATGGTTGGGACCCGTAGTGACCCAGGGCTCATGGTTCTTAGTTTGCATACAATATTTGATCTTATCAAGAAGGACAAGAGCTCAGATATCTTTGAAGTCTCTTGTTCATATCTCGAAGTGTATAACGAAGTATGTTTTGTTCTTCTGTTGTAAACAATTTAAGTTATATTCGTTCACCTCATTTGGAAACAACAATTAGATTTACCTTCTGTCTTTCAGGTTATTTATGATTTACTTGAAAAATCATCTGGTCATTTGGAGCTCAGAGAAGACCCTGTGAATGGGATAATAGTTGCTGGTTTGAGAAGTATCAAGGTTATCCTTGCAATCCCTATTATCTAATTTCAGATTAAACTTTTGTTCTTAGGATTTGCACTTTGTTTGCTGAAGAGAAAAAAGGTTCTGGAAAAACTCTAGCTGCAATACGATTTTGTTGCTCTAAGTGGATATTTTCCCTAATAATTTTTCTCTGCTCAATCAATTAACTTGTTTCATTGCTACAGTCAGTATATCCTAGCTTCTCCGATCCATTCTGATCCTAACCAGCAATTGCTAATTATGCATGTATTCATTCTTTTCATAGGAGTGCTGAAATCCTTCTGAAAGAGTCTCCTTGTTGATCCTGATAAGATAGCAAAATGTAGCCAAAAGTCTTCTGCTTTTTGCCAGAAATTATCACTATCCCATGATTTTAGCATGTGTCCTTTTACATGTGCCCTATGAAGATGTAAATTGGTATTCATAGTGGTTGTTTGGCCAGATAAACTTTAGTTAATAATGCATCCTCCATTCAGTTGTCCCAGTCCTCGATCAATTTAATTGTTCCGATATATTTGTTGTCACAACAGTCACTCCATGCTTAGGTATTTGTAAAGTATATGATTTCTGTAAAATATGTTTTTTATTTAATTTCTATTTCACCTTGCAGGTTCAATCAGCAGATAGGATTCTTGAACTTTTGAATCTTGGAAACAGCAGGCGTAAAACAGAAAGCACAGAAGCAAACGCAACCTCATCTCGGTAAATAATTTGAAAATTTTTCTTTTGTCATGTGATCGTTTAGGTTGTCTATAATACATAAAATACAACTTCAATATTTGATACTGAAATCACACGCTTGCCCTTGGTTCTTCAATGCTTCTGTAATTCAGAAGTTCTCAAAATAATGAAACTGAAAAAACTCTCAGGTCAAAGAAATTTTCAGCTCATTCCAAAAAAAATTGATTTTGTCTTTGTGTTCTTTCTTAAACTGAAATTTCAGTTTTGGTAAGTTTCCACATTAAATTCTATACCGTAAGGAAGGAATTTTTATGCTTTTAAAGTCCTAATTTAGTTTTAGTTCTCATGCCTTTTGGTGTTTCATATTTACAGTTCACATGCTGTATTAGAGATCACTGTGAAAAGGAAACAAAAAGTCCAACACAAAAATCAGATTCTTCGCGGAAAGCTTGCATTAGTTGATCTTGCTGGCAGGTGGGTAGCAACTTGACGAAACTTTGTTTGAACTCCCTGGCATTAGTTTCAGAATGCATAATAACAAATTATCTATGATGAAATATCTACATAGTAACAAATTATCTACAGTGAAAGGGCTTCTGAAACAAATACTGGAGGTCAGAAACTTAGAGATGGCGCAAATATAAATCGTTCACTTCTTGCTTTAGCAAATTGCATAAATGCACTTGGAAAACACCAAAAGAAGGGCCTTGCTTATGTCCCTTACCGCAACAGGTATCTCTTTTAGTTATGCGCAGGAGATCACTGTCTGGTCTTATGTTACTGATACCTAGTGTTTTTGGACAGCAAGCTGACCCGCATTTTGAAGGATGGCTTAAGTGGTAATTCTCAAACAGTAATGGTTGCCACTGTATCACCTACTGATGCTCAGTATCACCATACGATTAATACACTGAAGTATGCTGATCGAGCCAAAGAGATCAAAACTCACGTCCATGTAAGACTGATTTAACGTGTTAATAACATTTTGGATGACTTATATGAATAAATCATGCTATATGTTTGTTTTGCTAATACTTGGAAGTTAAAGCAAAATCATGCTATTACAACTTTCTAGTGACATTATTTCCCATTAAGAAGCTATTTCTTTAGTTTCTACTCTCCTTTCGACAACGTGGAAGAACAAATTATCTGTTCTATCTTATCACTAGCTAACTCAAAGCGTCCCTCTTTGTATCAGAAAAACATTGGCACAGTTGATACTCATGTTGCAGACTACCAAAAGATGATTGAAAATCTACAGGTAATCTTTTAGGTGGAGAATCATGTTTCGTTTGATTTGGAGGTGCTGCACCTGCAGTTTTCATGCATATCATTCACTGCAGGTTGAAGTGTGTGAATTAAAGAAGGAGCTAGCAGAGAAGGAATCACAATTAAGCACTAAACCTGTTGAAAAGGCGGCAGATGATGAACTATCCTGGTTGAACATATTAAGCCGTGAGACCAGTGAAAATGTGCAAGAGCGTGTCAATTTACAAAGGGCAGTTTTTGAGCTTGAAGAAACTAATATGCGGAATCGAATTGAACTCCAACGTCTTGATGATGCTATTGCTAAACTAGAGGTAAATTGTTTATGTGCATAGCTTTTTATTTTGGTAAAACACTATAGTTTCGTCTAGGTGGTGAAGCAGACTGTGATGGTCTAGCAAATGGCTAGATCCCCAAAGGAGCCACATGCCTGTACACCATAAGTTTCTTTTTTCAACATGATATTCATGTCACTGCAGAAGCAAAATAAAACGGCCAAAATGGTAGCTGAGTCGAAACAACACATTTTTGGACTTATAAACTTTGATGTATATTGAAGCACATGATAACTTCATAAATGTGCTATCAAAATAATTTTTATCCCACCACATATTTAGGCAGATTTATTTCACTTATGTCAAATATGCTAATGTTGCTTTTTATTTGTAGGAAATAGAGAATGGTGGAACTGTCACACAAGCATTGAGATCAAGGAGACAAGTTATTTTGGATAACATTCGTGATAATGATGAAACTGGTGCTAGCTACAAGAAGGTAATATCTTTTCTATATTTCTCTATAGAAGATAAGAACATGCTTAAGATAAATTTCTTTTCAGGATATTGAAATAAATGAGAAACAACGGCGCCAGCTGCAAGATATGATTGAGGAAGCTATTAATAACAATGGAAACAGAATGTATCTACACATTCTTAGTCAGTACAGGCTCCTTGTAAGTGCAACTTTTTGCCATTCATTTCCTTTCAAGTATTGCCGAAGGTTCTGATACTTAAGGAATGCAGGGAATGGCAAATTCTGAGCTTCAATTTGAGATGGCCATGAGAGATCAGATCATATATAACCAAAAAGAAGCATTGAAAAACCTTTGGAACATGCTACTTGGATTAGGACTTGAAAGAAATCAATTAATGGAGTGGGCTGCTAAACAAGGGATCACAATAGAAGACTGTGCAACCCCCCGAACAAGTTCTGCCAGCATTGAACACTCACCACTCTACTCCCAATGCAGAGTCTCTCCCTTTACGTCACATGTTGGTTCAAATATTCGGCCTTATGCTTCAACAGCTTGTGTTTTCCAACATCACCAAGGTTTTAGTTCCATGGCCTGTCATAAGGGACAAAATGATAGTCCTAGTGTTTGCAGAGAGGAGCATCATAGCTCTTATTACTTGCTTTCTCATGATCATTCTCATCCAACATATTCAGGGATGGAGAAACAGTGCACTTGTGGAAGACAGGATGCTTACTTACGTACTCCTGACAGATTTGTTCGTGAATCATCCTGCTTCCACCCATTGATAAAGTCTCCAATTTTTAGTAATGAAGCATTCAAACCATATGGTTCCAGTTAAAAAAGTTTAGCAACATAGCAAGGTACCACCATTCTTCTTTGTTTTAATGTTACTAGTATAACTTTCATTTGGTCTCTCCATGACTTGTTAATTGTTATATCCAACTATTCTTATTCTCGCCTTTTAGGTTAACAGTATTCATTGTTTCCATCTGTAGTAGATCCTATCTTCATAAAGCAATTATGAAAAGCTTAAGAGAAGACTGAAGCAAATAACATTCACCGATTCTTGGGTCTTCGAAAATATGTACGATTCTAGATCTCAGGAAGTTTTGAGTGATTGTCATTGGAATATTGATTCATTATCCTTCTCGTACGACCTTGTCATCGTGTGTGTATGTATATATTGAACATCTTTGTTTGTAGATTGTACAAGCTAAATCCTTGTTCTTCATCTGTGGGAGGTCCATGTGATAAGGTTGGCCCTGGCAACGCCATATCATCGTTCTATTGCTCTAATTCTTATAATGTTGAAGCTGTGACTAGGAAACTTCAGTTTGACTTTTGAATGCACGCCGTTGTGGCGAGGGCATTTGACATGTCTTCAAGATGCTGCTGATACTTGGCATTTGACCTGTCTCCGAGATGTTGCTGATCTTTCAGTGTCTTTTTTTTTTTGTAAAATTATTCTTTTTCCCTTTTCTGATTTGTACAGTGAGTGACACAGTTCTAATTGTAACATCAACAAGTATCTATGTAACTTGCTGTTTAGAATTCAATGTAGACTCCTTAATCTTAGCAAAATTTTCAGACATGGGCATGCTCTCTGCTTCTCGAATTTTCTTACATATTGTTAAAAGAGAAATTTGCAAAATTGAAACTCGACAAGCATTTCAAAATCCAATACCTATATGTATGTATATATATCGATATCCAAATTAAATTATTCAATTAAAAAAAGTTATAACTGCGTACCTCAAAGTTGAATCACAAGTTGGGTTATCTGGTGGCATGCATGATGCATCTTAACTGGGTTGTCAAGATTTATATTGTTGTAACAAGAATTATATCACATACATATGATAAAAAGATATATATTGGTGCACATGTGAAACATAAAATATAGCACACACAATCAATGCCTAAATCTTCAATAAATTATATTTTTTATTTTTAAATATTATTTGGTATATTAATTTTTATTCTATCGTTTAAAATTAAGTTTATTCTATCTTTTTATTTTTTTATTCGACAAATGAGATATGAATAAAAGTGGTATATGCTACACCAAATATATATATATATATATATATATGTGCATTGTTCTTGCAATAGGAATTGAGTTTCCCTATTTAGTATTTACCGTTACAAGCACAAAAAATGGTCAAAAAATTAAAAAAAACAAGCGTCACGTGACCCCACGTTAGGTTAATATCGCTCGTGCTTGCTTCCCTTTTTTTAGTCATTTTGTGCTCCGCCTAAAACCCCCGACTCCAAAGCCATCCACCTTCCTCTCCGGCGATGGCCTTCGCCGCTCCTCCCCCCCTCACCGCCGGCGTAGGTGCCACCGTCGACACCACCCTCTCTCCTCCGTACGTACTCGACCGAACTTTATCCGGCCACAAGCGCGCTGTTTCCGCTGTGAAGTTCTCCCCCACCGGTTCCCTACTCTCTTCTGCCTCCGCAGATGCCACCCTCCGCCTCTGGCCTCTCTCCTCCAATTCCGCTCCCGAAGAGCTCTCCGGTCACTCCTCCGGCATCTCCGACCTTTCGTTCTCCGCCGACGGCTCCGTTCTCTGCTCCGCCTCCGACGACCGCTCACTCCGCCTCTGGGACGTGTCCTCCGCCGCGCACATTTCGACTCTCTCCGGCCACACCAACTACGCTGTTTGCTGTGCCTTCGCCCCCGGCTCAGACCTGATCGCTTCCGGATCCTTCGATGAGAGCGTCCGGATTTGGGACGTCAAGTCTGGGAAGTGCCTCCGCGTCATCCCCGCGCACTCCGACCCCGTCACCGCCGTGGACTTCAACCGGGACGGGTCTCTGATCGTTTCTAGCAGCTACGATGGGCTTTGCCGGATTTGGGACGCGTCCACCGGGCGGTGCGTCAAGACACTGATCGACGACGAGAGCCCTCCAGTGTCATTCGCGAAGTTTTCACCCAATGGGAAGTTTGTGCTCACTGCGACGCTCGACGGTGCCTTGGTGAGATTAGTATATGCTCCATAACTACTGGTTATCTTGCTTGATCATAAGTTACCATATAAAGGAAGCCTTTCTTGATTCGGAAGTTGTGGCTAAATTAGATAAGAACATTGTCCATCTTAACGACTCCATTCTCTGTATAATGTTCACTAGATATGTCGCAAAGATACTTCATTTATTATGTTTGTTATTCTTAACACAATTTTACAATCAAATATTCATCTTTTGTCTTCCATTGATAGATAGAGGAATGTAAAACCTATGATGTTGTGCACTGCTGCTTTTCTCTTCTGGAGAATGAGTAGGCCTGATAAATTCATGTGGTGAATCAAGCATGAGCTTTTGAATGTCTTATGAAAAAAAAAAGACATAATCTTATCCATTTTCTAAGGTTAAGTAGACTTAGCTACTAATGTTTACTTTAACATTGAAGAATTCAGAGATCAATAACTATATTTATTTCTGAGATTTTGTGGTACTTTCTTTGTTCTAGATAGTCCTTAAGATTCATAGTCATTATGATTGAAGTTACTAGCTTTTGGCATTGCTCTCTAGTAATGAAGATACTTACACTAGCTTTTTGATGTGGTCATATGCATTCAAGAAGTTTTGTGATGTCATTTGGGTCACCATGTTTTGGCGATATATCATGTAACGACTTTCTCACTAAGGATAAGAAACTCCTGCAATTGCTTCTGCTTTACTGCATGCATATTTTGGTGACTTTTGTTTGATGAATATTGTTATTTTGATGAAGACTATTGCTGTTATACTTGCTCTGAAGCTCCTCTTCTTGACCTAAAAAAGTATGTGTTGTCTTTTTGTAGCAAACCAAAACTAATACAATGATTTGGCTAGGTTTCTCCATTACTCTGCCATGGGAAACTGCCTGGAGTAATTTCTCGTCTTGTTATATTCGCATGTAGATTAAAATCTTCCCATCTACGCGATTCCCATTCATAAAGCTGTTGCAGACATGCTTTTTCTCCCAACATTGTGAGAGAAGATAGTTTGATAGCTATGTAATATGTTTCTTGAAAACTTATACGCAATAGTTATTCTTGAATGACATGAATGCAACTCTTGTCCTCTTTTTTCTTGTTGCTAGTTGCTATTAGACCACGACAATTATCAATGTGAGATGTTCTTGATGCTGCTGTTTCCTGACATATCAAATTATGTGCAGAGGCTGTGGAACTTCTCAACTGGTAAATTTTTGAAGATGTATACTGGACATGTCAATATGAGGTATTGTGTTCAGGCTGCATTTCTAGTAACAGAAGGAAATTATATCGTTAGTGGTTCAGAGGATAACTGTGTCTATCTATGGGAGCTCCAGTCGAAAAGAATTGTGCAGAAGTTGGAAGGCCATACAGATTCTGTTGTATCTGTTTCTTGTCACCCTTCAGGTAACATGATTGTATCTGGTGCACTCGAAAAGGATAAGACAATTAAAGTATGGGTCCAGAAGGGCGAAGAGTAAGTAGTTTCCCCATGCCCAATGGTTGACAACTTTCTCATTGAGTGACATAATGTATTAGTGAAAAAAACATGTTCTTCACTCTTCCATTTTTTGGATGTACCATGTATCTTATTGCAATGACAATTGAAAGAGCAAATTTCTGAACGTTTTTCCTTCTTTTTTTCTGTTCAAACTTGTGGATTGTGGTTGAATCTTTTCCCTGCTTTATGCACCATGTAAGGTTTTGCTTTGCTGGTTCTTCTTGAAAGAAGCTTCATCGATAAAAGAAATCGGAGCAGAAATATCCTTAGTGCTAACTTTTTTATTTGATAAATTAATAAACTATGCCCTGTATAAAACTTGCAAACAGCCAATCCTGTCTTCACCGAGAAAAATATCATTGAAATGTTTGCCAAATTGATGAAAATACATGCAATATATCCATCATTACAAGTATTTCTGTGACAACAGTGATTGTTTATATAATCCTAAGGCCTCCTTGCAGAGTCTCTGTTAGGGGAATAACATAATTTCATTTTTTAAAAGCAACATTTTATTAAGAGCAGAACTGCCATAGCCCTCTATTTCTTGCGGCTAACATCCATCAACAAATCTCAAATCAGACTCCTAAACAACACAATATTCCTCACCAATCACATTAATTATACTCTTTAATGGCTTTATTTGCATTTATTTTGTATTTAACCGTGTTATGTTTCTAAAATTTTTGGCTAATCTACATATTTAAGTGTCTGAAATCTAACCCAGCTTAAAACGATTCAATTTTTAATCAAGTCGGATAAGGTCCATTATGATGTTCTTTAAACTCCACTCAAAACGATGAGATTAAACTTTTGTTTTTGCTCAAGTCAGAATTTTCTTGATACCAAGCCAGAACCGCAGATAACCTTACGTCCAAGCATATTTTTTGATACATGTCCCACACTTTTAAACAAGCATATGATAATATGATATTTACTTAATTATGCAAAATAAGTTTTTTTATGGTGAATTAGTCATTTATTTTAAAATTAAATCTATGAAATTATTCAAACTTTAAGTAATATTAGTGGATGACAACCACTTGTTGCAGTTCATCATTTTGCTTTGTTGGAATAATTATTCAATAAAATTATGAATAACATTAGTGGATGACAACAAAGTTGTAGTTGTCATGAAAGTTATCTATGTTTAATGAGATTGTGAGATGTGTAACATATAAAAATGTGAGTCGTCTGCTTGCCACTTAGACTAGTTAGATAACGTGGAATTAGGATTTTAACTACTATCCATATATCTTGTTACCCTCCAAAAAAAACGAAACCGACCTAGACTTTTGTATAGGATATTCTATGAGATGTTTTGAGGGAAAATAAAACACGCCCTTGAAAAAATATCAACAAGAGAAAAGAATGATTAATAAAAAGATCGATAAGTTAAGAAGAGTGCGTTACAATTTAGTAGTAACAACAAAATCTTTAAGCAAGTATACTTACTTTAATTTCTTAGTGTGATATGATTCTCTTTAATGTTCTAAATTCCTTTGTCCATTCTTTTATCTTTTCTATGTGGCATGTGCCTTTGACTTCCTCTGCTATGATTCATCATTTACTTTATGATAATATTATTATATAATAACTTAAAAGTTCCAATATCTCTTGTATTAATTTTTTGGCATTGTAAGATCACTCATGCTTCTGTATGTCTTTTTATATGCTAAATACTTTTTATATTATTTGTTGGCAAATGGCAATATAAGTTCACATATGCGATTCATTGAATTCTAATCCTTCTTTGAATCATCGACATTTATAGTATCTGCTTTATATTGATATGATTTATCAAAATATTTGTAACTCTTGTATGTATTTGCATGTAACTTATATTTGGACCTTATGAATTGACACTATTTATATGCATTTCAATATTTTATGTTACTACAATTTCAGAAATGATGTACTCTTTGTTTTGATGAATATGAGTCACGCTAATCGGTTTATTGGCTTATTTAGGCTTATTTTTTTGGCCTCACTGAGTAATTTTTCAACTCATTGATAGAACTTATATTATACTTTTTGTATCGTTCTTATTAATCAAATCTTTTGGTTCATTTTTTCTTTTCTTTATATTTTGCACTTATTGAGCTTTTTAGCTTATATTTCTCTTTGAACCACCCAGGTTGACATAGATAAAGTATATCCTTGAGTTCAAGTAAACTCACGTGCATTTGGATGAAAAATGAGTTTTTGAAATAAAATTATGTAAACATTAAAATTTAAAATTTTATAGTTAAGTCACTCAATAAAATGTAAAATTCTATTGTAACAACTTGTATGATCCTGAAAATTAAAACACATCAAAAAAATATTGGGATGTGATACTACAAGCATATAAAACATCACAAAATCATCCTTTTGTTGTGCTGCCTAGAAAGTTAATGTGTTCTGGATCACATTCAAGAACCCCAGAAGTGCTCCAACAATCCTCCTTTGCTCTTTATGTTGTTGTCTACATCAGCGGGCTTCATTCTTCATGCAATATGCAAATGTATAAGATGATAAATGCTTTAGTAGCCTAAAGCAATAGAGATAATGATGTTTACCTTACATGTTTAAGGTACTTGACTATAAACTATTCTGAAATCTCAACATTGTAGAATTAACAAAATATATATGAGAATTATGAGCATGAAGGGATACATAGATTGCAGAAGATTAGTGTGATGCGCCAAAAATGAGTCTTGCCAACACGAACAAATCAATATCCACCATGTGCTCGGTATGTCCTCTCTATGCAATAATTAACTTTATTTGACCATTGACAATCATAATCAACACATAGAAGAATAATAACTCGATAAAAGACATAAAACAGAAAATCAGTTGAACACTTATAAAATCATGACACGAATAATAAATCACACATTGAAGATGATCATTAGAAGACACAATTCATAAAACTTGACATTTAACAAAAGATATATCATCCGTAAATGCCAATTAACATCAAAGAGACATACATAGTTTTGTCCAAAGGTGAAACATAGTCTTATACAACATAAGGTAAATATTACAATAAAGGACACAACATATATGACTATAAGATAAGTCAATAACCCATCCATGCGCATCATCCATCATGAGCCATGCCATCATCATAAGTAACATGATTCCTTCTCGTTTGTAAAATCTAGAAGTAAGAGACATTCGTCATGTTAGAGTATATAAATGTCAAAAAATGGGTAAATGACTTACATGTCACACATATAACATCAAATAAATATGTAGCATATTATAGGGTTTTGCCCAACCTTATGATCAACATACACTCATTCATCTTTCCTTTAGCTTCTTAGCTAATTATGCTCATTGACTTAACTTTAAGTCTATTTTTCATCTTACTTACTTTTTCTATCTTACTTGTGCATTATCAATATAATGCATATTTTGGCATGAAAATCGTACTTGGCATTGTCTTTCAATTCAAATTATCTTTTTGTTTTAACTTTATCGTTCATGTCACTTTCTTATTTAACTTCTTATCATGTAACTTCTTAGAAGTTAACCATCTAACATCACTTAATCTGTCCCCATGATCACATACCCTTTCATTATCTTATTTGATTGAGGGTCGTTGCGCATACCAACTTATTTTGACTGATCATGCTAGTGTTACATCTTTGCACCCCCCTTTCGGGCCCTTGGACTTTTAGAAACTTAATTCAAGGAAGTGAACGCTCGTGTCAACCGAGTGACAAATGTTTATTGTCCCTTTTACTTAGATGCGTACTAGACTTGTCTCAATAGATTCTTTAATTATATCAAATAACATTACAAGCATTATATAGTTTCTCTTTTAATCCTACTTACGACTGAGCATGCATTTCACTTTCACGTTATCGTCAAACTCACATCAATTGCATTACTTACCTAACTTACTATATTGATCATAGGTAAACATTAAACAATATATCATGCTTCATTTTCTTGAAATCATAAAAAATAATAAGCTTATTACTTCAAACATGTTAAAAAATTGAAAACTAAATCATTTAATCAAAATAGTCTCAGGTCTATCGGACCTCAAGCTAGAGTCAGTGGATTGATATTCGCTTCTGGCCCCTTCTAACTTGAGGGTTGGTCAAATTATCGATCAGCCGACATTCACTATTGTGATTGTGAATTCACAATTGGTCAATCAACCTCTTGGTTGGTTCAATCGACCTTCATGAAATAGTGAAAAATTAGAACTTGAATCAGGGTTCTTCCCTAAATTCATCATCCACATTTTATTTCTAACATATGAACCTTAAGTACCTCAACATATAACACAACATATTCATAATAACATCATGAAATCAATCGTAGAACAAACATCATGCATACTTTGCATGTAATTGTCTAATAAACTTAAAATAACAATGTTACATGAACCTCAGATATGTATAGTTATTCATAGTCCTATTTCTTCCTTCTTTGTTAGTACAATTACATCAATTGCACTTAAACTATGAGTTGGAGGAGAGGATCCCCCTTACTTAACTTTTGTCAAAGTTTTATCCTAATTTCGCACTTCTTCTTAAGCCTCCTCTTCTCCTTTCTTCTAAATCTATTGTAACTTCTTTCTCTCCTTGATTTAGCACCAAGTCATCATTTTCATCATCTTCAATTGCTGCTAGAATTTCCCCGAAAGAAGTACTACGAGTTTACAAGATTGGGAATGAAGCAAATGCTAGAAAATACAGAAAGGTGACTTGAATTTTAGTATTTATAAAGCTACATTTATGAGTAATAACAGATTTTGAGGTCCAACAAGAAGGTGTCGCATGGCTAGGTCTCTTTTATTTTTCTGAGGCATTATAAACATACATCTGGTGCATGCCAACTCTTACAAAGGAAACAATGGACATGACGAACAATGGACATGACGAACAATGGACATGACGAGAGATGCAGACCGCATAAGAGTTTTCTCAACCTTTTAGTCAGAAAACCCATGCTTAGGATAATGGGATAAAACTCTGAGCCTACATCATACCACCAGAAGCTTGTAACAACTTGCCATCGATTTATTATTACCATCTTCATATATTTTAGTATATTTTTTACCCATATTTGTGGGTGATTGCTTCCCTTGTATATGCAAAAAATGCTCATAGGATCCAATGGTAAATGAAGAAGTTTAAATTTAATTATATTACCAACCTTATCATGGTGTTACTTTGAGTTTTTATTTTATTTTCATATTTTAGGATCACAAAACTCACTTATAATTGTCAAACATTAACAAATCTTCTTTTAATCCAAAACCCCAACATGCAATCATTTAAGTGATGGTTTTATTAATATTAGTTTTGTTTTTTCCATTTCCAAGATGTGACATTATAGATTAACCTCATCCTTTCAAGGATGCATGAACTTGATGAAAAGTGCATTTATAAATTCTGCCATAAATTAATTGATCGTAAATTTGATTAATTGCTTACATTTACTATATAAAATTCTTATTTAATCCTTTTACATGAGAAAATAACAACTTATTTATTTTTGAGTATTTTTTTACCATTGGCCCCTTAACTTTGGCTTGTTGGTCCCTCAACTTTATTTCATAACAAATTAGTCCTCGAACTTTTATTTCATAACAAAATAGTCCACCTAATTAATAATAGTAGGTTTTCAGATTATTTTGTTGATATAGATGCTACATGACATCCACATATTTTTTAAATAATAAATATATAAAATTATATGTAAAATATTATAAATATCAAAATAAAAAAAGAAAGAGGCCATGTGGATCTCCTTCCCCCTCTTCGAAGGGGCAATGCCCCCTTCTCAGAAGATTGGGGAAGGGTGCAACTACCACCTCCCCTCACCCTCCCTCCACCTCTCTCAAATGAGAGAGAGACTACGAGATCAGGACACCCGCCGCCCAGCCGTCCAACCACGCGTGAAGCCTTTGCGGAGTAGTCGAGCGGCCAACAACCGGCCTTGCGAGATGACATTGCGGACGCAGACTCGAAGATGGATAGACACGAGTTGGAGGACATGGAGACACTAGGGGAGATAATTGAACAATTAAGTTAAGCTTGCCGAGTTTTGAGAAGTCATCGTGCATGGAAGGAGGATGCATCTTCTGCAAAGCAAGCAAAACAACAAAACCAATTCAAGGTGATTTTTCACGGATGCTTCCACCATCCAATTCAAGGTCAATTGCTTCACGCCTTTGCATCTTGATAGAACATGTTTTGATGGCTGAATAGGGTCTCATTTCTTGTGTGCTACTCACTCATACTTGTAGTCCCCAACTATTGGCATGCTCAAAACTTCAACACAGTGTACTGGAAGCTTTAGTGTACTCGTGTGAAAGGTGGAAGGGGCAACAACCCCTCCCTCCACCTTAGGGGTATTCGTCGGGTCGGATTGATCTGATGAATCCGACGATTCAAATCAATCTCATCTCAATTGGGTCGGGTCGAACCCGAACCAACCCGATCATTAATGGATCGGGTACGAATTTTAATTTTTTGAACTCGATCAACCCGACCCATCCTGATGATCCAAATGTTTATATATATTTTTTTATTAAATTTGAACAAATTTGTTCTTGATAAAAATTTTATATTACTTTAAAATTTAAATGTGTTAAAATTTTATACTTTCTATCCTTCAAAAGTATTACAAAACCTTTGAAAAAATATATTTCTTTTTTAAAAAAATATAATTAATGTTAAATATTATGAAAAATAAAAAATTAATCGAGTAAATCAATGATCTGACTCAATGAAAATCGGATTGGATTGATTTGATGATTAATTTATCATCAACCTAAATAAAATTAATCGGGTTGAGTCGAATTTAGGATCACGTCCGTGAAAACCCTTAGGGAAGGCTACAACTGCCACCTTCTCCAATCTTTCGGGAAGGTGACATTGCCCCCGTCGAAGAGAGAGAAGATTCACATGACCTCCTTTTTTTCTAATTTATAATATTTTATATTTATTTTAAAAATTAGATATACATGAATGTCACGTGGCATCTATAAACTACTATCAAGTAATATTTTGTTTTAAATAAAAGTTTGAGAACAAAGTTATTATAAAATAAAGTTGAAGGATGAACATAAGAATGAGTCAAAGTTAAAGAACTAATGATAAAACTTACTCTTTATTTTTCTAATTCGGTTACACAAATGTTACAGGCAACTAGTTAATGATCAGATAAATGTGTTTGGGAGAAAACTTCGTAATGCTCCTTAATTTGACACGAGATTATAAGAACGGGTTTTCGAGCTTAGCTGTGTTATGTTTAATATTCTCGACAATAATATGCCTAGTTGCTCGAACATTATATTCTAATACATGCACGGAATAATAAACTTTCCAAAATTTGTCATTTCTAAACGTTATATTCAAAGATCCATGAAGCTGGAGATAATGTGAATTTATTGTTTTTTAATTTAGTATTACTGTTCAGGTATAGTCCATTATTCATGAATTTACTAGGACACAATGTAAAATGCAATCGGTCACTTTCCACTGAGGAAAAAAGAATACAGTGGACGTATTAATTGCACTTGTATATATGTGATTTCTCAGTTGCTTACTTTACTTGATTTAAATATGATTATTAAACATTTATTACTGTTTAGACGGGCAATAATCCACATTTTTTACACACCTTTTTAAGAGTGCACACAGTGAACGTTTAAATTTGGTCATACTAAAAAAAATAAGACTGTACATAACATGCGATTTATCGATTTGCCGGAATAATCCTAGACTAATCACAAATTTGATGTGCTGCACGATCGTGATTGAAAAGAAAAAATAGATGGGATAATGCAAAATTGTTTGTTTTATTCCAATTGAATGAGGTGGACAAGAAGCAAAATGCTTCTTAAAAACTTATTATTGAATACTATGACGAGAAATATTTTGAATGCGCAATAGGAACATTTTTTTAAAATTTTTTATCTATTATAAAAATATATAAGTTTCATTTTGAAATCTATATATATTGTCCATAATCCTAAATAAAAAGATTAAAAAGAATAAGGAGCATACGTCTTTGTCCGTCGACAGCCAATAGGCCCATTTAAGCCCAACTGTTGCCCGTCTACCTGTTGGAACCCAACAAAAATTTCAACCGGGACTAAAATAACTATTTTTTTTTCTCTCTCGTCTTTGTGAAACTTTCTCCCGCCCCGTCGCATCCCCGCACAACTTTGAATATAAAATGAATTCGAGGTCAAATTAACGATTTCACGTCGATTTCTTGCAATTTTCCTCGAATTGCTCTCGATTGGATACGTGAGCCTCCGATCCCACCGATAAACCTCAATCCCGCCGCTCTAAAGCGATTTCGGTAAGAACTTTGATCACTATATCGGTTTTTTCTTCAACTATTTGGCGTTTTCTTTTTCACAAAGTTTGGTGCCGTCATTGCGAAGGGTTTGACTTTGAGGGATGCAATCGTCAAGAGATTAAGGTACCAATCGGAGGACTTGAAGTTGTCATGGAATTCGATGTGAGGGACGCATTGGTGGGGTTGACGGTGGCGTACGAATTCGATTTTGAGGTGGAGAAGAAGGTGATTCCGATCAGGCTCTTGGAAGAAATAAGCAAGTGGGATTTTCGTGGAGCTTCCTATCTACGACGAAGCAGGAGAAGAAGGGACTATGTTAGGCCCAGCACTGTAGGCCCAACACAAGGTAAAAACCTCGTCGGATCCGCCAGATGCCTCAAAACCAGCTGCTGCTCCTCACTTTGTTACTTTTGCCTCTTGCAGGTCTTGATGCAGCCTCCTCGTTGCTTTGCCAAAGCTGGGGTTCTCAGGAAAAATGGATGAGCAGGTCCCTGCAGCTCCTTATCTCCACCGACAGACTCTTCTCAAGCCAAGCCAGGTTGGAAATGAAGATATCTTGTGGATCTGCAAGAGACTACGTCGCCAAGCCGCTGGAGATCTCGTGAGAGAAGAGAAAGAAGAAGAAATAGAAAGGGAAAAGGTGGTTTCGAGCACCACTGGCTCCAAGAAAATGTACATAGATAATTTTTGTTTCCAAAAGATCAGTTGTCTTTTTCTTCTCATTTTATTTCTATTTATATTCTCTTCTTTCCAAATCTGTTACATGTTTCTTTTCAAATCTATTACACGTAGACTCCTTTCCTAATTTGTTACATATTTTCTTTCCAATATTACATGCATACTATCTTCTTTCCAGATCTATCATATATTTTCTTTATTTTTTTATCTGCAATCTTACTATTATTGCATTCTACTTATTTTGAATTACAATACAGAATCCTTGATGCCTTGTTTCTTTGCTCTGTTGTCTCCTTTATTGTTGCCTCCTTTATTGCTGCTGCCCTCCTGTAAATAGAGAATCCTTGATGCATTGTTTCTTTGCTCTGTTGTCTTCTTTATTAATGTTGCCTCT
>LTAE01003624.1:0-10286 GCA_001647135.1 Pontederia paniculata
CTTATCATAAATCATCATCAGTCAATCATGATATTTCTTTGCTTTCTTACATGCATCATCTTACTTTACATCTTTTGTATGAGGAGTAAATTACTCCTCAATCAACATTCATCATTTAATCTTACTTTACTTTCTCTGTGTGAGGAGTAAGATACGACAATACAGTTACGAACCATGCATCATTCAACTTTCACTTTTCATAATTCATCTTTTCATTACATTGCATTCATGCAATACATCATCATTCATGATTAACTATACCTTATCTCTAATGCAATATGATCGATACAATCATTAGTCAAAGTGATTATCTTATTACATTCGACTTATCTCGTTAATGACTTTGGATGACTTTGAGGGTTATTTTGCGATGACTTTGAAAATCGAAGGAGAGTTGCAAGTTCGACAAACAAACAAGGATCGTTTAATTTTGTGAAAGATTTTATGAAGTTCGTAAAGATTCTACAAATTAAATCGTAGGATTAGTAGGAGGTTAAATATAGGAAGATCGTAAAAGATCGAGATCTTGACAATCTTGATATATACTATTAACTTAAAGGTTCACACTTCGAGTAGTAAAAAAAATACAAAAATAAATAAAATATAGAATAGTCTCAAACTATTTCGATCCAATAAAAAATAATTATATTATAAGATTACATGACTCAGGATCACTATTCATGTGCAAACAATATTATCACAAACATCTTCACCGCATGCACCATTAGTCATCGTGCCCTCATATTACTGACATGCAGGATCCAAAACAAGAGAAAAATAATTCACCATGAGCTATAAAGACAACGATAGATAGACTCTTCATTATATAACAATAAGCATAAGAATACAATATGCTAATAGTATATGGTTAATAAAATATTATTTATCTTCTTATCATAAATCATCATCAGTCAATCATGATATTTCTTTGCTTTCTTACATGCATCATCTTACTTTACATCTTTTGTATGAGGAGTAAATTACTCCTCAATCAACATTCATCATTTAATCTTACTTTACTTTCTCTGTGTGAGGAGTAAGATACGACAATACAGTTACGAACCATGCATCATTCAACTTTCACTTTTCATAATTCATCTTTTCATTACATTGCATTCATGCAATACATCATCATTCATGATTAACTATACCTTATCTCTAATGCAATATGATCGATACAATCATTAGTCAAAGTGATTATCTTATTACATTCGACTTATCTCGTTAATGACTTTGGATGACTTTGAGGGTTATTTTGCGATGACTTTGAAAATCGAAGGAGAGTTGCAAGTTCGACAAACAAACAAGGATCGTTTAATTTTGTGAAAGATTTTATGAAGTTCGTAAAGATTCTACAAATTAAATCGTAGGATTAGTAGGAGGTTAAATATAGGAAGATCGTAAAAGATCGAGATCTTGACAATCTTGATATATACTATTAACTTAAAGGTTCACACTTCGAGTAGTAAAAAAAATACAAAAATAAATAAAATATAGAATAGTCTCAAACTATTTCGATCCAATAAAAAATAATTATATTATAAGATTACATGACTCAGGATCACTATTCATGTGCAAACAATATTATCACAAACATCTTCACCGCATGCACCATTAGTCATCGTGCCCTCATATTACTGACATGCAGGATCCAAAACAAGAGAAAAATAATTCACCATGAGCTATAAAGACAACGATAGATAGACTCTTCATTATATAACAATAAGCATAGGAATACGATATGCTAATAATATAAGGTTAATAAAATATTATTTATCCTCTTATCATAAATCATCATCAGTCAATCATGATATTTCTTTGCTTTCTTACATGCATCATCTTACTTTACATCTTTTGTATGAGGAGTAAATTACTCCTCAATCAACATTCATCATTTAATTTTACTTTACTTTCTCTACGTGAGGAGTAAGATATGACAATACAATTACGAACCATGCAACATTCAACTTTCACTTTTCATAATTCATCTTTTAATTACCTTGCATTCATACAATACATCATCATTCATGATTAACCATACCTTATATCTAATGCAATATGATCGATACAATCATTAGTCAAAGTGATTATCTTATTAGATTCGACTTATCTCGTTAATGACTTTGGGGTGACTTTGAGGGTTATTTTGCGATGACTTTGAATTTGCATATGAGTCTTTAGATATTTCGTCAATAGATTCGTAGGGGTGCACAAGCCACGATCGGGAGGATACTCGAAAAATCATTTTGTAGTAAGGCAGAGAGAATGTTAAACAACAAGAATTTGGTAGTAGGTCTTCTACTAATCCCCTATCATCAATAAGACTTACGTCGTCAAACATTCACTGCATGTGACCTCGTTGTCATTTTAATGAGAATGATTAACCATTCCACATATTGGTTCTTAAGGTTTAAATAAAATATTTATAGTAATCATTATCATGAATTAAAAACTATAATATATAAGAGAAATTTGCAATAATTTGTCACGCCCTGTGAAGGACATGTCACGATCATGACTTGGATCTCATGATCGTGACATTATGTGCCACGATTGTGATCGACGGTACGACACCACACCAATTTCATCACGGTCCGTGACATAAACTTCATGATCGTGGACGAAAGAGGGTCATCTATAACTTGATCACCACATGCGACGAGATGTGTCACGCCCCGTGACCGAAGGTATGACATTTCTTAAAAAATTGTCATGGCCCGTGACTTACATCATTACAGCCGTGACTGAACACACATATTTTTTTGTTCAAGGTTCATGGCCTGTGACACTGTGTTTCACGGTCATGACCGAACGCACTGTTTCACTCATACATTTCACGTCTCATAACTTCATTCATCACGACTTATTACCGCTAGGTCATGGTCGTGACCAAAGGCGCTACATGTGTATTTCCAATCACGACTCATGACTTATTGATCACGATCTTTGTATGACTAGGTCATAGTCGTGACTTGGTGCATCATGGTCGTGATCGAAACTTCATTATCATCCTCCCCGATGTCACGATCGTGATCCAAGGTATTTAGTCCGATTTGACCCTTTTTTCTTCAGTTATTTTGATTACATGGTTTTTTATACTGTGGTAAATATAAACATCATGGTTTTTATTAATCATTCTAAAAAGAAAAAAAACATCATATGGATCCTAAGCTCTCATCCTTAATATTCTCCAATTAAATTTAATCGTATAGAGACTAATTAATAGCTATAGAGCATGAACATCATCATCTATAATAAGTTTAAATAGAGTTATAAGGCGTAATCATCTTCATGCTGATTTCATGCATAACATCAATAAAAACATATCTTCTTCCCGTTCTTTCTGCGTTCTTCGATACAAAAGTTTTATATTTTTTGGAATTAAGAAACATTTGCATCTACTAGTTATATAAGTCAAAATTTTATTATTTGAATCACAAACTATCATCTTACATCATATTCAATCAAATATAGTCATACTCATGACCAAGTAGAGATACAAAGGTATGAACATCATCATCTATCTTCGTATAAACTTATCATCTAATTAATCTATTAAGAAAAATATATATAGAGGGATTCACCTATGTAAATATCTTTTAGCTCATACACTATTACCTCATTCTTTGTCAAGCGATCTTGTCATTCCACTGCGACGATCCATCTCCTTGGGATCTCTTGAACGAGAGACGACATGGAAAAGAGAAAAGAAACTAGGGTCGACTAAAAAAATAATAATTAAGAGGAAATATTAATAAAAAAAGAGTCCAAGTTTATTGAATTATATATGAGATTTTAGATTGCCTAATATTTAAGATTGAATTTTGGATTTGATTTTTCGGTTATAGGGTCGGGGAGTCACAAATGTAATATCGGTTTGAGTCATTAATAATAGATAAAAAAATAATTTGTACATTGGGAGTAGTGACTAGATTTTAACAAATTAAGTATTCAATTAAATAAAAGTGTTTGTCAAATAAAAATATTAAAATTAGTCAATGAAAGTGAAATAATAAAAATATTATAACTAATCACTTAAATAATTTGAATTATCTATGTACCATAAATTAAAACAACACATTTTTATTTTAACTTTTCAATATTATGAATATAACAATTAAATAAATTTTTTATTACATTAACGATGCATAGTAGATGCTTTCTTCCAAACCCAAAACATTATACTTCAATTAAATAATAATAAATAACAAAGTTATCACATAAGATAAAGAAAAACTTTATAAAATAATTTCACCATGCCAGCAACTAACTTAGATGCTCTTTTTGAACCATACCAAGCAATATCATAATATTGCCAAAAATGCAACAACGAGGAATCCTAAACATTTTTAAAGAAGAAACTCAAATCAAACGCATCCAGACTGTCATTTATAATGAAAACATTATATTAGATTTCCGAAATTATCCTGGTTCGTTATTGAATTAATCTGAAGTTGATAATTATTGGTGTCTGATTGCAGAATAAAAATTCAGAATAACGAGACAGAAAACTGCATACCATAACTTTAGAACGAGCAATTATTTTGATTAACTTATAATATTTTTTTTTAAAAAAAGAGACCTGTAACCAAAATTGACGCCACGGCAATAGTAAAATACGACATTACATATCAAAATTTATCATCAGAGATAAAATATAGTTTATTATAAATGAACATACATGACACTCATAACATTCGATGTAGCACAAGATATTATTAGTTTAAAATATTTATTAATTAAGATTATTATTATTTTTGTTTTCTTTTTCGTTATCTTAAGAGAATTTATTAATTATTTTAGATCTTTCTGTTATGGTCAAAATCTATCTGTAAAACTCTATATAAGAGCTCTTTTGATATGAATAAAATAATATTTTCTCCAATTAAACTTCGTGTTTTTTTATCGTATGAATTCACGATGCTTTTGGTGGATTTCAGAGTGACTCTGTTGGATTTCAGAACAATTATTTTTCTTATCCAATTGAAGCAGACGCCTTGCAAATCGATATTTTTGGTGGATTCCAAGGTTCTCGTTGGATTTCGAGATTATTTGTTCGTCGTTCGCCTCGCCTCATCACCATTATCGTCCGCCTACGTCCATCTTCCGCAACCCACTGCGTCAATATTATAATATTTTAGTTCACTAATAATAATTAAATATTAAAAGGTGATTAATTTGTTAGGACAATTTGATAAATTATTAAGAGGATAAGGGAAAATGCCTGTATATTTAGAAGCCAAGGATCAGATGACAAAAAAATTATTTTGTCGGCTGAAGTGGGCCTTTACCGGCCCACATTCTTTCATGGATTTCAAAATGATTTCCCCCAAATCTCCATAGAAGAATATTACTAGTGTTACCTTCCTTCTCTACACTTCCGCAGTCCGCTCCCTACAACTTTGTGCGTGGCTTCAAGGTGTTCGACAAAATTCCCGTTTCATCGCAGCTCCGAAATCGTCTGAGTCTATTCGAATTTGTGCTTCAGATTCCAAAATCAACGTCCCTGCGGCCATTCTCGTGGCTGAGTCCGCCGGAAGCAGGTTCAGGAAGTATAAACACTCGCCGCAGGTCCGCCGGAGGTAAATGTTGCGTCCTCATCCTCCTCCTCCTTTTACTTCATCTAAGTTTCAATTCTATAAAGATTCATATGAGCGAGAAAGCGTCTTCGATTTGAGTTGGGGAGGTATTGTGAATCTGGACTCGTATAACTCCTATTGTCTTGAGAGTTGCTTCGACTCGTAGGATCGTTTGACACGGGGTGCTGCCGTGTCAATATTTTCTTCCCTTCGTGATGCCTTTGCCTCTGAAGCCCTATATCCACACGACACTGTGCATTTGTTCCTCAAGCCCTTCGCTGCGCTGCTGTTCCCGCTGTCATTCTCTGTTGTTGCTGTTATTGCCATTTTCTTTTGTTGCTGCTGCTGCTGCCATTGTTTGTTGCTGTCACTGGTTTTCTCTCCTCTCTCCCTCTTCCCTCTCTCTGGTTCACTCGCGTCCTCTTCTGCTCGCAAGCAGAAGAGGAGTGCTGGTGAGTAGAAAAAGACCATTTTTTTCTGCTGGGTCACATCCTTCGATGCTGTTGGCAATGGTTTATTCTGTAATTTCATAGTCCATGATCCCACGTAAATGTCCAAATGTTCATTTCTTTAGGATGGATGTATTGTTAATTTGCTATCAATTTTGCAATTTAACCATATTATTAATTATATTTCATGAATGATATGCAATTATTATTATAGATATTAAGTAGAATTTATGCCTTCTCCTGCTGCTGGTCATATATATATATATGTTAAAACTATATTTTTGGTATAATCAGCTATCTCGTGCTATGAATTCACTATTTACACAATTTTGTCAAACTCGTAAAATGGACATAAAACAAAAGGACCGAGAAAATAAAGATGTAGCATGGAACTCTCGATTCTATCAGATTTTTATTTAGGAATTATATCAATATATTAATGTATAAGAGAATTTTTAAACCTACTCTTTTTAGGGTCAAAATATATAAACCTATAATATTAGGGTTAGATGCACTCTCATTTGAACTTATAAACACAAAATACAATATCTCACAACTCACATTTGGTTCAAAATTCTAATTTGATCATGTAATTAATTAAAATAATATTTATTTAAACGATCTTATGCTTTAAAAGTGAAAATTAACACCAATAAATTCATAATAATAAAAAAGAGTAACAATTGCAGTTTCTTAAAAAACAGTCAATCATTAAGAAGCAAGAGCAAAATAAAAATTTTATTTACAGCCTAAAAAAATAAAAAAAGGAAAACATATCACCACAAAAACAAAAAGTCTGACGGCTTGGTGCTCCTCCAGGGAAAGAGAGTGTGAGAGGAGACAGAAAAAGAACAGGGTTAGGGCTTCCTGCTCGTGAGAGAGAAAGAGAGAGTAAGAGGGAGCAAGAACCAGTTCGCATAGAGAGAAACCTTGATCTCGAGCAAAGAGGCATGAGAGAGAGAACCTGTTAGAAGACCAGCGAGGGCAGCGGGGGAAGCAGGTCAGCGCAGCGGAAAAATATCAACAGTGGCAGCAGCAGTGGCGGCAGCAGCAGGTCAGGGCATAGGCAGCGGCAGCAGCAGGTCTGGGCAACGGTGGCAGGCACGTATTGAAGCAGCAAATAAAAAGGGAGAAGAGATTGGGACTTGTCGAAATAACAACACAATCCAGGTAAAAGAATTTGGTACGGTGGAGACATGCACCTCCACTGTTCTTACGGGCCAGCATGCCATCCTACGGCGTGCTGGCAGAAAATGATCCAAGATGGGATCGAGCGTGAACTCGAAATTCATATGCTCTTACGTTTTGAGACGCGATTTTGACAACATTGGTCATAACTTTTACGTGTTCACCTGGACTTTCCTGTCAATTCTGATTTATTAATTTGACAACCTTGGGCACGACATGCCAAATTGTATGCATTCACTCAAATTAATGCCGGAAAACAACATTTTTCCCTTTTATAGGATGCTGGATATTCTTAACTGTATGATTGTTTGGTGGTAAAACAGATTATCAACCCAAAAGTAACAACCAAGGAAAACTTTGTAATGTTCTTTTGGTCCACTTCTTAGTTTGAGAGAACATCCTTGTCAAACATTTTACCTCAGCAATGGGGCCATCAACTGTGGCTTCATTATTGCTTCCTGTTTCCCTTAGGAATATTATGTCGGCTTAGATGCATTGAAAGTAAGAATAAATATACGATTCTGAAATATCTGTCGTATGTGCTAGGCTGCTTATTAGTCATGCGAAACCAAAATTCTTTTGCTGTTCTCACCTCATCTTGTTGACGTGCAGGCATTTGGTTCTCAATCTTCTGAGGCAAATTTCAAGTTCCTCACTTTTGTGGTATTTTGTAGCAACTTCTTGTCTCAGTAGGCTTGTGAATTTACAATCTTTTTTTTTTTCTGGACTCAAAATAATTACGAAGATATGTGCATCTCCAGGTGTAATCAAATTATGTACGTGAAAATGCCGTTCTCCAAGTAGGTCAAGTTGCTGCATTTTGTAATATGTCTCTCTTCAGCAGGTTCTTCTATAGAAGACCACCAGACGGTTTGCTTGAATTTGCTGAAAGAATTTATGGTAAGCCTTGAGACTACTTTGTTATGGACATATCAAATAAACCATCTAAGACAATTATGATCATGTGCAGTTTTCGATTCGTGCTTCTCAACTGAGGTTTTGCCAGATGGATTGTATAATATATACTTGCATGAAATTGTTATTGAGCTTCATGAGGAGTTTCCAGATTCATCCTTCCTTGCTTTCAATTTTAGAGAGGGAGAGAAAAGAAGCCAGTTTGCTGAAATACTGTGCCAGTATGATATCACTATAATTGATTATCCACGACAGTATGAAGGCTGCCCTCTTCTTCCTCTATCTCATCTTCAGCACTTTCTTCGAGTCTGTGAGAATTGGTTGTCTCTTGGAAATAACCAAAATATTATATTGCTCCATTGTGACAGAGGGGGTTGGCCACTTTTAGCATTTCTTTTATCTTGCCTTTTAACTTTCAGAAAGATGCATAGCGGAGAACATAAAACTCTAGAGATTGTTCATCGGGAGGCTCCTAAAGGATTGCTACAACTTTTATCTCCGTTGAACCCACTCCCCTCTCAGTTACGCTACTTACAGTATGTTGCTAGAAGGAATATTACTCCACAGTGGCCTCCATCAGAGCGGTCTCTCTCTCTTGATTGTCTTATTCTTCGTTCCATTCCAAGCTTTGACTCGGATAATGGATGTCGACCACTAATCCGAGTTTTTGGGCATAATATTCACAAGGATGATGGGATTTCGGGTAACATGCTTTTCTCAATGTCCAAGAAGAAATCTTTACGGCACTATCGTCAGGTATATATATATATATATATATATATATATATATTTCCATATCTGCAGGATGTACCATGTCCTCTTGTTTATTATACCAAAAGGTGGAGTGCTATTTTTTTTGCAGGAGGATTGTGATGTTATAAAGATTGACATTCAATGTTTAGTTCAAGGCGATGTTGTGTTGGAATGTGTTCATTTTGACTTGGATCCGGAAAGGGAAGTCATGATGTTTCGTGTAATGTTCAACACAGCTTTCATTCGTTCCAACATACTTATGCTGAACGTTGATGATGTAGATATACTTTGGGACTCAAATGACCGGTATCCAAGAAGTTTTAGGGCTGAGGTGAATATTGCTAGATCTATGTTTTGGAAAGAAAATTGAAAAAAGAAAACTAATGATATTCATCTTCTTTCTGCTTACTGTACCCAGGTACTTTTTGGCGAAAGGGAGAATATTTATCCTCTTAGAGCTCCAACTGTGACATTAAATGGCGAAATAAAAGGTGGATTACCTATTGAAGCTTTTGCAAAGGTGCAAGAGCTTTTTAGTGGTGTTGAATGGGATGAAAGAAATGATGATGCTGCTTTGTGGCTGCTCAAATTTGAAAAGCTAATTATGAGTGATGCTAAAGAAGCAAAGCTTCAGAATAAGGTAGGTGTGCAAATGCCTGTAATGTCACCTTTAGAATCTGACGAAGAAAAAGATTCTGTAACTTCGGAGTCTGTTGCATCAGAGGACCATGAAGTAGTTCAGCAACGGTTATCTTTCTCTGCAGAGGTTGAAAACATGCTCTCCCTTCCTTCCAATCTAAATTCTGAGTTGACAGGTGATATATAATTTTCTTATACTTTTGATTTGTCCATGAAGTATAAAGGATTATCTTCATAATATACCTTATCCAACAGGTTCCATGCACTCAGTGCCACCTTTGCTTTATCAATCTTCCCGAGTTAATCTTGAATGTAAACAATCAGGAACCCCAGATTCTATGCCAAAAGATGTTTCCCCATCTCTCCCGCCTCCGCCTCCACCTCCGCCTTTGCCTCCACCTCCCAGTAGAAGTACGCGTCCATGCTCTCCTCCCACTTTCAGTCGAACTTCTTCAACATCTAGATCATTAATTCCAGTCGCTGATAGAACTGAACAACCTTCATCGTCACCAGCTTCTCATGTTTCTTTACAACCACAAGAATTGCTACAACCACCTCCACCTCCTCCGCCACCACCACCTCCACCTGCGCGTCGTGGTGCATCTAATGGCATGAGAAGTACACATCTACCTGCTCTCCCAGTTCAAATGAGTGAAGCATCTCTTCTACCTCCTCATGCTGCTGACTCTAATAAGCTCCCTCCACCTCCACCTCCATCTCCGCCGACGCGACTACCTCCTCTTCGTATTGCTAACCCCAATAA
>LTAE01003624.1:10397-28000 GCA_001647135.1 Pontederia paniculata
CCACCACCCCCGCCACCACCTCTTCCTTCTAAAGGGCCATCTCGTAATGCTAATATGGTTCCTCCAACCCCACCTCCACCTCCACCTCTGCATCGCCATTCTAATGGTCCACCTCCTCCTCCTCCTCCCCCTCCTAACTCTAAGGGAACCGTGCCAGTGCCACCAGCACCTCCTCCTGTTCCTGGGAGCAAAGCTGTACCTCCGATACCTCCTCAGGCACCCAGGCCTCCTGGAGTTGTGCCGCCTCCACCACCTCCTTTAGCTAGAGGTCGAGCAGTACCTGGTCCTCATCCTCCCGCACCAAAAGCTCCAAGCACACCTGCACAACTTCCTCCAATGATGGGAAGAGGTAGAATAAGCGGAGTCGGTCCAGGGAGAGCACCTGGTCCAACACAGGCTGCTGCACCAAAGAAAGCTTCACTGAAACCATTACACTGGGTGAAGGTTACACGAGCAGTGCAAGGAAGTCTATGGGCTGATACACAGAAACAAGAAAATCAATCAAGGTATGCTCATTAAGCATAGAAGTTATCTTGTTGTATGCAAGATCCATTGGCAAGTTTCAGACGGACTTTGCATATCAGCAGAAAACCAGATTACTTCACTTAATTGATGGATCGTAGCTATGTAGTTCTTGATTGTCTGTAGAACTGAGAAGTTTAGGAGTGTTAAAATTTGGTAATGCATTATTGTCGCTCATTTTGCCTTCCCTTTTCTTTTTGATGAAAAGTAGAGAATTGAGATTACATTAGCCCATCAAGGCCGAATTCTTCTCTAGTGGTTCTCTAGGTTTCAAACTTCAAACTCCTCAACGCAAATAGGATTTATCGACCTCGTGGTCATGGCTTTGTTGTTTCTCAATCTTTAAGTTGTGTTCAAACTTGAATGATTTCACTAGACTAGCATACATTAAATGACTTTTTTTTTGTTGTAAAATCACTAATTAAAAGTGTGGGCTACTACAACTGTTGAACTACTTCTACCTGTTTTAGTTGGTTTGAATTGTTTCTATGTGTTTTTTGTTTTGCAAGCATCCACGTACCAATTTAAATTGTCTTATGGCCTTATCTCTTAAACCTCATGTGCAGGGCTCCTGAAATTGATCTTTCAGAACTGGAAAGTCTTTTCTCAACCACTATTGCAACTAATGAGAGTGGGAAGGACAAAAGTGGATCTCGTCGTAGTTCTACGACCAATAAACCTGAAATAATTCACTTGGTATTTAAACAGTTTTTTTGGTTCTCTATACTTTTCCTTTGATTTGCTGTTAGGTCAATCATGTTTGATTAAATTCTTACTTCAAGATGTTATTACTAAACTAATTAACTCCTTGCAGTTGAAATTTAGGGCAATATGAATTCAAATTTTATTGTTGTGCATCTGAACAACTGTTTCTTTTCATTAATTTATTTTTATTAACCTCAATTTTTGACCCTATGCATTATGCTCATGTTGTATATGTCCTCACCTGTCACACCGCCATGAAGTAATAAAAGAAATAAAAGAGTTTTGAGGACATGTGATTGAGTGGGTTTTGATTATGTTCTTGAGAAATCAGTGCCAACATTCTTGAGATATTCATTTAAAGAAAAAACATTCATGAAATTATGTTATAAAGAATCCACATTATCTACACTATCTCATACACCCTGTATCCTTGAAGCATGATGTACAAGCATAGATATGTATCCAGTGTTAGACATACTGCTTATTTGTCCATTTTCTTTTTCATCATTGTGTTTGCTTTTTTGGAGTGTTTTTTTACTTAGCAACACCCAAACTCTTTTTCTGTATTTGAGAGGCAACTCCTTCAACTGTCATCTTCATATGAGGAATCTTCTTTACCTTATGGATCACACTTAGTTTAGTTTTGACTGCCTGCATATTTGTAATTGTACTACATAATATCTCATTAATTTTCGTACCATTGTTGATGACAAGGAGAGGGTCAACAACAATGTAGAAATTAAATTGCACCATTTATATAGTATTCTAAACACCCTATAAAAGATTCTAAACAATTATGTGAGTGCAAATTGTGTTATGAAATATTTCTTACTTAGTCATGGTGTTTGATGAAAAGATTTGACTTTTTGTTTACTCTTTTACATCTTAAATCTACTCCTGATAAACAGATGCACCAGCATGCTAGTAACATTGCCATTGCAATATAATTTTGTATATTTCAAGTTAAATGCTATGAAAAATTTGATCTTTCTCTTAGGTGGACATGCGCAGAGCAAACAATTGTGAGATTATGCTTACAAAAATCAAAATGCCTCTTCCTGATATGATTGTGAGTTTTCTCAATTCTGTGTCTCCCGTCAACTGGTTTTCAAGCATATTTAACTATTCACTGAAAGTTTTCGTATATAAGAAAGCAGAATTTCTGTTATAGACTATAATTTCTTTGGTCACTGTGTGCTTCAGCTGGTGCTACCTTTTCCTTTTAGATGGTTTGACACTAAAGGGGATTTCTCTCTGTAGAATATTTGACCACCTAACTCTTTTCCTTGGTTGTTGACGTAAGATATGCCATATGGGCTTAGTCTAACATGTGATGACGGTGTGAAATGCACACACTTGAGTGGTTGCATTGATCTAGTTAAGTTGATCCTTGCAGAAACTAGTGATCCAACACAATTTGTAAGATATTTTTTCCAGAATAGCTCCATCTTGGGGGGACTTCCGTTTAGAGTAAACTTTACCTGATTTTTATTAAATGGTTGGCAAGCTCAAGGGTCAAGATTTCCTATCTGTTTGCCAATTCTTGACAAGGATATTGTGACTATTTCTTGTCCAAACGCAGAGTTTAGAGTTGAAATTACTCGAGGGTCAAGACTTCTTATCTGTTTTCCTGTTCTTGACAAGGATGTTGTGATTATTTGTTGTCCAAATGTGGAGTTTATAGTGACTTACTAGAGGATTCTGTTTTCTGGCATATTCAGCCTTACAACATTCTCCATTTTTCTTTCTTTATTTGGGCAAAGCATCCAGATGTTTCTTATTTCTGGAGGATTCATAGACCATAGTGTTTCACTTTGGATGATGCCTTTGGATAGAAGAAGAAATCGTTTTCCATCATTATGTCCATAACATTTATCTTTTTTAACAGTTTTACGACCTTAATTTCAGATTGGACCTTCTTTTCTTATATATATATATATATATTTTACTTAGAGCCTTCTCATAACTTTACTATTTGACAACCTTGCTAAGACCATGATCTGTCATGCTAATCTTACTTATTAATCCATAAAGTTACTGACATTCATTTATTTTACTGTAGTTAGTTGCTTTTTGTGTCAATGACAATGGATTATGATATTTACAGAATGCAGTGCTAGCACTTGATACCTCAGTTTTGGACATTGACCAAGTAGAGAATCTTATCAAATTTTGCCCCACAAAGGAAGAAATTGAGATGCTAAAGGTAATGTATTTAGCCTTTCACTTATGCAGGTCTGAACATTTGGTAAAATTCTCTCACCTCAAAAAACAAAAATAGATAATTTTCTTGTTTGCATATGATGTATAATATTTTCTATGTAGCATCTCTTCCCTCGAAAGATGGTATCGCTCCACTGAATTCACATAGCCAAAAAATTGTCAATGACATTCTCGAGGGTTAGTATGACTAGGTATGTCGTGTCCCATTGGCGCACAAGGTGTGTTAGAACGAGTTAAGTGAGTGTGTCTAGGTCGACCACCCTTATCCTCTACTAGATCTCTTGCATAGAAGTTCTCTCCCATCCCACTTAAAATCCACAGGGTGTCTGACCTGAGCATCCATCTCAAGTGATACACCCCAGTGAGGACTCTGCTGCGTCTGATAATCCAAACAAGGATCCTGACTTTCAGTGGTGTGCAAGTGCTTTTTAGCAGTCTACAATTTTATTTCTTCGTTTGTTTAGGATTTGTATAAAAGTCTATATATAAGGCTCAACGCTTTGATTATTTAATAAACTAACTCTGAGGTTTAGATGTAAGGCAATATGTTGGTCTTTTTGTCTTTAATAATTTGTGAGGCGACTAACTTAAAAAACAATGATAATAGGATATCTCAGACATTTTGCTTTCTTGGACCTTTGAAATTAATCCAAAGATAAACAAATCACAAGTCACCATGAAGTATTTTAGCCGACTATTTTCTTTGTTAAAGAACTTATGTTCGGATTCTCCTTTATCTTGAATTTATCCTTTGAACAAAGGAGGAAACATATGGCAAATGATTGTAATGTAGCTTCTGAAGTTGATTACTTTCCTGAATTCTTAATCATTTGAGGTACTGAACTAAGTGGATGAGTACAACTAATGTTTATTAAACACAAACAAACCACTCTTATTGTGCTTTCATCAGGGCCAAGAAATTCAGATTTATCATTTTAAATTAGTTTTTAAGTTTTACCTTTTAATATCTTATAGCACCTATATTTTCATTGACAATTTTACATGGTTGATACTATTACTTACATTACAGAGCTACAATGGCAGCAAGGAAATGCTTGGTAGATGTGAGCAGGTTTGTATAGATTGCAAGGTCATGTTCTTTGTTAAATTTTTGTGGTTTCTGATTTCTTCTTATCTCTATTAGTTTTTCCTGGAATTGATGAAGATACCTCGAGCAGAATCAAAATTGAGGGTTTTCTCATTTAGGATTACCTTTTCATCTCAGGTGCAATTTCATTGACTGATGCTTATAGCTTTATGCCATTAAGTTCTTGTAACATCAATATAATATCATGGTGTTTAATTAATCAGGTGAAGGAGTTGAGGATGAATTTGATTACAATTAATGATGCATCTAAAGAGGTAACTTACTGGTGAAGCTCACTTGCAATGCCTACTTTGCAAATCCTATTGAACTAATTCTGTTTTGCATATTAGGTGAAAGAATCTCTGAAGTTGCGCCAGATAATGCAAACAATTCTTACCTTAGGGAATGCATTAAATCAGGGAACTGCTCGAGGTAACATTGTACATGCAAAGGCGATTTGACTAGTTGCTTCTATAAGTGGCTGACTTTTGCCTGACAGGTTCTGCTGTGGGGTTTAGACTAGACAGCCTTCTTAAATTGTCTGAAACTCGTGCGAGAAACAATAAAATGACGCTGATGCACTATTTATGCAAGGTGCGCAAGCCAAAAGCTTATCATGTCTTGAGTCTCGATTTATAACTAAATAATGAGCCTCTAAAAATGCAAATAATGAGATACTGCTGGTTGAGCTCATGATGATGACAAATACTACATGTTTCTCCGTTTTCTCTCCTTTTTTTCTTTATTTGAAAGGGATTTCTCCTTTTTTTCAAATCTTAAAATGCTAAATTCATCTATATATGTTGATAAATGCGATCATTTATTTCTATCTAATGCTCTTAAATGAACTAAAAATTATAGGAGATGCACCCAATATCTAAATTAACTTGCATGTTTTTAAACAAAGGCTTATTGTTGATGGATTTTGTGTCATTTCATACATATGTGATTAAGGTTCTTTTGCTCAGTGGGGATATTGGAACAAAGTTGGTTCCTGCGAAGCAAACAGTGAAATATTGGAGCTTTCCTACTTTGTGAACTTCAATGCGTGCTATAAATATTCTTTAATTTGTAGTTTTAGGGTATTCCATTGTTTCTGTGCCTCTCTTTGAATATAATTGTCCACTTCGAAACTGATAGAACTTGCCATTTTGGATTTTCATTGATCCGATACAGTCATCTGCTATTGAGTTTTGTTCATATTGTTTATGTACTTCTCGTATAATATTTATTAATTTAAGAGCATTAGATAGAAAATAAGTTTTTTTTAAAAGATAAAAAAAACTTGTTGGATTCACCCTTTTCTCTTGTACTCTGTTATAGCTTCTTGCAGAAAAAATGCCCGAGTTGCTGGATTTTTCTAAAGATTTGATTCATTTGGAAGCAGCAGCCAAGGTATGTCTTCTTAAAAAATTATTAATATCCACTTGAGTTGCTTTACCCCTTCTCAGTTTTTATCTTCAAAACCAGATACAACTGAAATTAGTAGCTGAAGAGATGCAAGCTGTGAGCAAAGGTCTTGAAAAAGTTGAACAAGAACTCACTGCGTCAGAGAATGATGGTGATATATCCTTGGGCTTCAGAAAGGTGGGAAATATAATTTCTAGGTGAATTGGCCTGATGAGACCATATGTTATGTCCAATGCTGGGACCATTAAATGCATGGATTTCCTATATAATATTCTGATAACTCCCTCAAAAAAAGTTTTGATATCAGAACTAGATGCACTGCACAAAACTAAACAAAGTAAGGATTTTTTTAAAATGATGGCAAAAAACATGCGCCAGTAAGGAGGGTAGATCAAATAATCTGGAGTCCGATTAAAAGAGGGAGAAGGAGGCCAAGGCGAATACTTGGCGAGCTAGTAGAACGAGATCTATTGGCGAATAATATATCCAAAGATTTGGTTACTGATAGAGCGCAATGACGTCGTATTATCCATGTAGCCGACCCCACCTAGCGGGATAAGACTCAATATAAGAATATATCAAGTCATTGTAAACAAATTTGGTTATTACAATAGAAAATCTTGATGTGATCCCTCTATAAAAGAGCTTGATGTAATCATAATATCTAAACATTCTCTCAAGAAAAATCATTAAAAATCATTATAGTTTTTTTTTTCATTCTATCAACTTTGTCACTTTCTTTTTTGCATTTCTATAAGCTGATGCAGTTAATTATTGGTAGTTTATTTATAGTGTCTTCTTGGATCTCCTCAAAAGAACTTCTTTTCCTATGAGCTTTTGAATTTTAAAAGCTTCAGCATGCATAAGGATTTTCTTCCATCTATATTCGGTATGCATTGTAGTTTCTACACTATGCGAAACTGATTGCACCTTTTCTAGAACAGCATCAAGTTAATTAGCATAGATTCATTCTGTATCTGGAACTTCACATGTATTGTTATATTTAGTGGGTAATCACCAGGCTAATGCTTCTACAAGAACCCGTCTGAGCTTATTAAAATATGTCAATGAAATATGGGATGATATGCCCTCATACTTGCCTATCACGCTTCTCTTGTATTTCTAAAACTGAGAAAACAAAATCCTTTCAAGTACTCAATCTGTTCCCAGCAAGGTTGTTCCACCATCTCAGCAGCTGAGTGGCAATTACTACTTTATCAATGAAAAATGAAAACAAATTGATATTGGTCTGCTTTGTTCATGCATCACGCTTCTAACATTTGTCCTCTTTTCATATTTGGTTTTGGTAGTAAAGTTCCTCTGTTCAAATGTCATGGTAGCTATCAATCCTTGTAAAGTTTCTCAATAAATGACAGATTTCTAAAACACAGGACGATATGGAAAATTGACGTAATCTACTTGTCATGCAACCTTCCATCAGTTTGTCATGTATAAAATTTTGAATATAATCAGTTTGCTCGTTACGTGTTCTGGCATTATATACCTGCATGAGAAAATTCTCTTTGTAGAAATTTAGCTGAGAGATATATACTCAGCTTAAGCCCTTTATAATAGCTTTCTCTTACAAGTGTTGATTACTTTGGAGAAAGAATATGTGCATATGATGACTGGTATTTCTATTGATTTTAGGTCTTGAAAAGTTTTCTTGAATCTGCAGAGGCTGATGTTAGGTCCCTTATATCTTTGTATTCCGAAGTGGTAAGTTTCCACAGTTAATATTTTCCTGTAATTTCCTGAACTAGATTCAGTTGTACATATAATTTTGTGCAGGGAAGAAATGCAGATTCATTGGCTCAATATTTCGGTGAAGATCCAGCTCGTTGTCCATTTGAACAAGGTATCCAAAGAAATGGCAATTTTATTTGGAAAACAACAGAAAAGACTATCACTCTTTTTTTATACTATCAAATCCACTAAGACAATTGAAACATCTGGATCCTCTAGAATACTTATTTTTCTGATGACTAAAATACGTCGCCTTTAAATTGGGAAGGTGCACTTGAACTGCACAGAAAATATAGTTCTACTTGTGGTGAATTCATGGAGAGATTATGTAGGTGCTGTAGCACAATTCTTTGTGGTATTGCCATTTTTTAGCTTAGCTGTTGTTTGATTGGCATGATACCTACCTAATGCATTGTAATTTCAGTTATGTTCCTTGATTTTGTTTTAAAAAATAATGCTTGAGAGACAAATATGTTTAACCTTAGAAAAAAGAGATAAATGTGCTCAAGAATGAATATAACATTCAAAGAAGGTTCCTTCAGCGGTCATGGATTGTTGCTAACAACTACTCCGTTGTCATTCTGCAGTCACATCAATTTTAGTTGTCTTCGTCAATATGTTTAATAAATCACGCGAAGAGAATGCTCGAAATGCTGAAGCAGAGAAAAAAAGGATGGAAAAGGAAGCATTGAAAGACAAAGCTAGTACTTCTGCAAAAAAGGACTGAGCTGGTTTCTTCAAACATAGCATCACTTACGCATGCCAATGAGGACTGATGTGCTGCTGACATTGTATAGAGGCTATGATTTAAACCCTGCAAAATCAGCAACTTCTGGTGGAAATCAATATTCTACCATGTCTATTGATCTCTATGAAGTGTTTCGATGGAGGCTGTGAAATATGCCTAGCTGAATGTCGTACCACATAATGACCCTTCTGCGAATACTGTAAGTTATAGGCGTGACCTCAGTTTGTTTTTTCGCTTACATTTCTTTTTGTCATCCTATGGTTTTATCTGTGAAAATATTTGTTTTTCTTTAACTAATCCCTGGAGTTCATACAAATCAACCCATCAAAGATGGACTAACTCCTCTACAATATGTAACTATCCTGTTGAAATAGTTTGCTAAATGAACAGTTTATTGTCAATTTACACTGCAAGAAAGAAAAGAAAACTGTGTTAAATATCCCATGTTAATATATTCTTCCACCTTTTGCACTCGATGCAACATTAAAACAAGTGATCTGTTGAAATAGTTTGCTAGTAAGCAGTTAATTGTCAATTTACACTGCAAGAAAGAAAAAAAAATGTTTTAAATGACCCCTATTAATATCCCCAATTTACACTCAATGCAACGTTGATACAAGTGATCTGTTGAAATAGTTTGCTAGTAAGCAGTTTATTGTCAATTTACACTGCAAGAAAGAAAAAAAAGTGTGTTAAATATCCCCTATTAATATATCCTTCTACCTGTGCACTCTAATGCAACATTGATACAAGGATCTTTTTGTATCATGTGGTCAAGATGAGTGGTTTACTAGAGGGCAGTCCAGCCCCAAAAATCACAAACCTTCAGTCCATATACCACACACATCCGATAATTCAAGTCAGATAATAATTCAAGGAATTTCATGCTTGCCAATTGCCAGTAGGAATCACAAAATAATTCAAGTCAGATAATAATATGGAACATCATCGAACATAAACTTTATTCATTATTGTTTGTAAACATGTGATATAATCTTAGGACTTTGTTAACATGCATAATCAATACATGCATTTACCATATGTGTTCAGTTCCAAAGTGTACGTGAGTCGCATCACATTAGTTAATGCAGACTTATACTACCACTTCTATTTCTTTATGTAAGAAAATTTGTCACTGACTGGTATTGCAAGCAATCATACTAGTGTATTTAGCAAATGCAACTGCGAACTTAAAAACACTCAATTCCCAATTTCACTGATTTTGTTCCAAGAAAGAATTGGTTCATTGATTTTTGTCTGATTTGATAATTTTGCAGATAGCGATATTCTGATTAGAGGAAACATCGAAACACTTCCAAGTCAGAGGGTGCATGACATGATCTTAGAGGAAACATCGAAACACTTGCAAGTCAGAGGGTGCATGACATGATCTTAATAGATTCCGGTGTTTCAGTCTTTTGCAGTCATACACTAGTCACACAGCCATTCTTCAGTTATTTCTGCACACATGTAAATAGCTAGTTCAGATCATCACACAGCCCACGGCTATTGTACATTAAATTGCAGCTATTTTTATTTTTTCTGAAATGAGAAGTGCTCGTGAGTACTACATTGTATAGCAAAAGGAGAGCTTTATTGTGGATGTGTAGCTAACAGCGTGATGCCATCCATCCCTATATAATGTCCTCTTACCTGTATAAAGAGCTTAAGGTCATTGCCATTGTATCCAATTATTTATTTGATCTTTCGTGCCCATCTTTCTACTGTTGCTCGTGGTTTACAATTCTCTGCATTCGAACAATTCAGATTGCAAGTTCTTTTATATGTCCGATCGTAACAACTGGAGTTAAAAAAAAAAAAAACGAAAGGATTTATAGTTTAGAATTAGAAGCAAATATTACAAAATGATATTTGATTTATGTAAATACGTAAATACATAAATAAAAGATCTGATTGGTTTACGTAATATTCTGCAGATATCTAATCAATTCTTTCATTAATGTTACAAAATGATACAACTAAAAAGTTATATATTATTTAACATGATAATCTTGACACTACCAATAGAAAAAAGTAAATAAGGGTGAAGTCGTCGTTAACTTAAGAAGCCCAATTTGCCCTCAATTTGATCACTACATATAGGCAATGTTGTCGGAACCGGGCCGGTTCGACTGTTGATCGGGGTTTAATCCGGTCCTGATTCGATAAAAAAATTGAGCACCTAATTGGACAGATCAAAACTGGTTAAAAATTGAAAATATAAGGGTTGAACCGTTTGAACCGATCATTTTGATGAACCGGTCGGTACAAATAAAAAAAAATAAAAATTGGGCTGAATTAAGAGAAGTGGGCTTTGGGGTTAACTGGCCATGAAGAAAAGTTATAATTCAAGACTTTTTACATCAATTTTTGTTTTTTCTTTTTCTTTTTAATTATAAAAAAATTTGTTTAGCTGATATTTATTTGTTGAATAGATATTATCAAGATATATTTTTATTAATATTTTTTATATCAAATAAAATTTTAATTGATCATAACTTTTGAAAATAAATTTAATTTTTTTCATATTTAATCATTCATTTGTGATTCTTTATGTAAATTATAAATTATATTTTAATTTAATATTTTTTTAATAATATCCGGTTCGATCGTTCGATTTAATCGGTTCAATCGGATCCGATTCTCACAACATTGCATATAGGTTTAAAAAAATAAATTCAACGACAATACAATACGACACGACATTAGTACAATTTTAATTGAGCGAGCACGTCACGAAGACGGAGAGATGATATTTTATATGATAATAAAAATATATTTATTTATTCAAGGAGACATAGTGACTGAAACTATTTAATATAAACATAAAAATAACTCACAGATTATTTTTTTTTCATTTTCCTTGTTTAAAAAAGGTTGCAACTTGGGTTGGCCAAGTCCAGTCCATATTATGTGGCTGCTTCCGTCCACACACACACACTGATATATCTCAAGTCCCCATCAGACGGTCCTTGTTCTTTCTTAATTAATTAAATCTTGACTCCATTATCAACTTTAGTCAAAATTAGTGACTTTTAATTAAGTTGATTAATATAAATAATTATGAATTTGTTTGATTTGAGTTGAGAAATCGAGAGCTAATAATTTGAGTTTGAATATCGAAGTCGCTAATTTTATTAAAATTTATTTTTATCGCATCTGTCTGAATTTTAAATTTTAAAATCCTACATTCTTCCATTGTATCACGATGGAGATCCTACGAAATAAGAATCTACCCGTTGAAAAAATCCGAACGAATGACTAGAGAGCAAGTGATTAATAATTGGGACTTGATCATCCGAGTTTACCGGACGGTGTACAATAATTGGGACTTGATCATCTTCGAGCATATTCGAGAGTTCAATGTGGCTATTGTCACTTCGGCCAACACAAAAAAATGAGATTTAATAGAAAAAAATTATTGGCACCTTTTTTAATTAAGTTGATTAATATAAATAATTATGAATTTGTTTGATTTGAGTTGAGAAATCGAGAGCTAATAATTTGAGTTCGAATATCGAAGTCGCTAATTTTATTAAAATTTATTTTTATCGCATCTGTCTGAATTTTAAATTTTAAAATCCTACATTCTTCCATTGTATCACGATGGAGATCCTACGAAATAAGAATCTACCCGTTGAAAAAATCCGAACGAATGACTAGAGAGCAAGTGATTAATAATTGGGACTTGATCATCCGAGTTTACCGGACGGTGTACAATAATTGGGACTTGATCATCTTCGAGCATATTCGAGAGTTCAATGTGGCTATTGTCACTTCGGCCAACACAAAAAAATGAGATTTAATAGAAAAAAATTATTGGCACCTTTTTTAATTAAGTTGATTAATATAAATAATTATGAATTTGTTTGATTTGAGTTGAGAAATCGAGAGCTAATAATTTGAGTTCGAATATCGAAGTCGCTAATTTTATTAAAATTTATTTTTATCGCATCTGTCTGAATATTAAATTAGTCGGATGCTAAAAATTTTGAAATCCTACATTCTTCCATTGTATCATGATGGGAACCCTACGAAATAAGAATCTATCATTGAAAAAATCCGGACGAATGACTAGAGAGTAAGTGAGAACAGAGCGGACACGTACTTATTCATCCGAGTTTACCAGACGAAGTACAGTAACTGGGGCTTGATCATTTTGAGATCTTCGAGCATATTCGAGAGTTCAACGTGACTATCGTCGCTTCGGCCAACACAAAAGATTGAGATTTAATAGAAAAAAAAATAGTGGCACCTTTTTAATTGGCTTCCAAACTTTTTAATCCCACAAGTGGAACCGACGCCCTAATCGGAACCGGACCCCAAACCACTTCAAAATCCCGCGGATGCCAAGTCGCACGCGTCCGGCTACACCACTCATAACACCAAACACCGACCGGAACCTCTAAAACTTACGCATTTGGACACTTGTCGAACACCTTCCCGGCAAGTTCCAATCTCCCATGCTCTACTCCGAACAGCAAATCCGAGAGAGACGCCCCCAATATGAACGTTTGGTCATCGTTGCATCGAACGCGTCTGGAATTTTCTCAAACGACGATAAGGCAACGAAACCCGATCGCAAACACATCGATCGCAGCTTCTTGGCAAATTACAAAGGGTAACGAGATCTCCTCCTCCTCCTTCTCTGTTCTTGATCTCTTTTCTATTCAAATCTTTCTTTTTTGTTGTATTTTTTACTGTTTTAGATCCATTGATGGGCTTGTTCGTCGTCGGATGGATGGGATTGAATGATTCATGTGTTTGTTGGCCGAATGGGGTTGCGAAATTTATCTGAAACGAATCATAAAATGATCTGTAGCCCTCAGTTTCGGATTCACAAAGTATTCTGAGATGTAACCCTGTTTGGAATTTGGAGTTGACCTATGCTGGTTTCGACCTCAGATTTGGGCGATTTCTATGATGGATCTGTTTGGTACTTCTTTTTACCTTCGTATGGGTTTGATCTTGTTGATAACTGTGATACAAGGGGCTTCCGGAGAGATCTGTTTCTTTGTGGAGGGTTGTCAAGTAGATGTCTTATAATTTCTCAGATTAAGCATAACGTTTTAGTAGGTTCTTATGGGTTTGATTCTAGTTGGTTAATGGAAGTATTTGGCATCAATGATACTACATGAAACTAAACTACAATTTTGAGCTTAACCGGAGAAATTAAAAGTAGGATATATCATCGGATACGAAGGACGTTGTAAAATTCAGACCATAAAATGTATACTGACCGGCACAATTTTCTATTTTTTCTCGAGGTAAATGAGGATTGGTTATGTGACTGCACGTTTTGATAGAGCGAAGAAGACTGCACATAGAGATGCTTAGAGACTATATCCTTTCGCTCTATGGCAGTATCCTACAATTTTAGGATCTGAAAAGAATTATGGGACTTGGATTTGATATAGATTATGGAGGCCTTCTGTATCTCGTCGTGATTCATTGTGACATGATTTTGAGACCTCAGATATTCCAAATTTATCAAGATTTATTCCATGTTGGTTGGTATTACCCTGGCTATGTTTTGTCCAGTAATAGTATATCAAACTTAATTAATCGAAGAGTATGCAAAGTTAAGTTTATCTGCTTAGCAGTATGACTACAACGTTTCTAACCATACGTTTCACTCTTAAAAAAATTAAATCTGCTTAATCTGAAACTTTTAATGTTTGTTTATCTTTTGTTTTGCAATTTGCCTTCTTTCTGGTTGCTCAATCAAGTCATAAACTGTGTCTGACATGAATTATTTATTTCTTGAGAAGAAATTAACGTGTTCTGATATTTGTTTTCACTCATCAGTTTTTTTTGTGTGCAGCTTATATCTTTAGGCACTTGAATCAAAATGAGCCGACCACATGATGGCCAACGGCCTCCTTTTCCCTTTGGAAATCCTTTGCGTAGTATCTTTCCTAGAGGATCATACCTCCCACCAAAACTTCTTTTGTTACTGAATAGTTTTGAGCAGAACCTAGCAGATAAACTGAGAAAACTCAGGCCTGAGAATCTTTCAGATGTCTTTAGTTTATGCTGGATGACAAAAGCTATTTTGACGTTGCAAGAAGTCCACAAAAATGTTAAAGATTTAATAAATGAGCTCGAGTTCCCCGTTTCTGACTGGGATGAGAAATGGATTGACATATACTTTGACAGCAGTGTGAAATTGCTCGATATTTGTATTGCTTTGAGCTCTGAGCTCTCTCAATTGGATCAAGGTCAACTTCTGCTTAAGTATGTGCTGCACATTTTGGAGAATCCTTCATCCTCTCCTTCATCTGATCAACTGATGAAGGCACATGTAAGTCTTCATGACTGGAGAAGGCAAATTAACTTGAAGAACCCTAAATTAGAAAACTGTCTGGCCCTCTTGCAGAGCCTTCACGAGACTCTTTGTTTCCGAAATGTCAAAAATTCAGCTAAAGGAAAGGTATTAATGAGAGCCCTCTATGGGGTGAAGGTGACAACAGTATTTCTCTGTGGCATCATTGTGGCTTCATTATCTGGTTACTGTAAGCCATTAGTGGATTTGCATGTTCCTGAGAAGTTCTTATGGTTCGAGGCCTTCAGCAACTTCCAATCTGTTGTCAATGAGGAAATCAGAAGGCATTTCTCTTGCAGGAAAGATACTATGTTGCAAGAACTTGAAGCAGTTCAGGTTCGTGTGTCAAGTTTACAAGCTTTGACAGCTAGTAAATGCGAGGATTGCTGCAAGGAAGATCCATTGTGGCAAGGAAATAACACCAACCAAGGCGAGGAAGTAATGACACCAGCGAAGAGTACCGATTTTGAAGACGAACAAAGGTTGAAGGAGGGCATTACTAGTTTGGCCGAACATGCAGTAAAGCTTGGTCAGGAGCTAGATTCTCTCTCTAAGCAAGTCGACGACTTTTTCCACATTGTTCTCACAGGAAGAGATGAGTTATTGTGTAATCTTAGATTGCCCCAAGTTACAGAAGAAAGTACCAAAAGGGCATAAATGTTGCCAATAGGAAGTAAGAAATGTTGGTTTGGTGTATTGTATTCGTCTTCATAGATGAATTAGTATTGTGTTTATCATGTATCTATCAGTTGTATGTATCCAGGGTCAAAATGTCTGTATTTGAAACAGATTATCAAGCAGTAAAAATAATTTTTATTCATGCTCATAAGGAAACTCAAAAAAAGATTCCTGCATTGTTTGGGAAACGAAAATGTAGTTCACATCAGCTGTGGTATGTTATCTGGGGCTTGTTGCTTGCCCTATGATTAATGTTTCGGTACAGTAACAATTTCATGAAAATGATTTAATTATGAAAAAATAAACTTGAGATACTTTACATTGCTTATTTTTTTAGGTTTTTTTAAAGAAACTTATTTGCTTTTTTATGTTGAATTACTTATAGTGTTGATAATGCCTTAAATCTTAACCCAATGAAAATCCATATGACCTCTTGCGCGTTATAATCATCGAATATTTAGGGCGGCGAAGTCGTCCGTCCCATACGAAAATTTCTATTTCCTATTTTATATTGAGAATTCATATATAAATTTTTTAGAATTTGAGTTATTCTGTATTTTATATCATCTGCTGTTTTTCATATCAACGAAACAATTCTAGCCACCGCTCGAGGGCGTAGCTCAATTAAGAATGAACATCGTAAATTCGTGTGTCTTTTTTGTGTTGATTTTTCTATCTCGCCTAATTTTGATAATATATAAAACTATAACTAATTCCATGTGTGACGGAGGAAAATTATCTCTTCTCTTATACTATCAAAAACTATATATAAGGTTTCTTACCAACAAAAAATAAGTAACATCTTTCTGATGTTCAAATATAAAAGAAGTGAGGCTTACCAAATATATTGCAGCATATTTTTTTAATATAAAATTATTCATAATCAAAGAAAAATATAAATAATTAACTCAAAAAAATATGGAAGAAGAAATGTTTTCTTGTAATAAGCAAGCAAAATGCACAACGTGATCAAATTCGAAGGTTTTCCATGGACATGTTAATCATAGACTTTGGTGGGCGAAGTGAAAGACTCAATTAATTTGTTTCTGCGGCGTCGATGGATCCGCAGTTACTTTCAGCATTCATTTCCGTGTTCGTACTTACGAAAACATGAAACATAAAAAAGAACGTGCATGTGGAGCCATAATCATTCTCCTCCTTCAACCACCTTCTTTATTATTTATTTACCGCAATGCAATGCAAAGCTCCGTTAAATTAAATATACTATCAATCAATAATCTTAAAAACTTAAGAAGAACGATATCTTTATATGAACGACATCGAGATTTAAATTTAGAACTTTGATTCTGAGATCATGTTAAATTAGATGTGCTATCAATACTATTAAAATTTTAAGTTTATAAAAAATAATATATTTATATTTATTTATATTTTTAATAATGCTTAATTGAGATAGCTTGCTTAAAATAATGCTAAAGATTTTCTCAAGCTATCTTTTTGTCAAGTGAGGAGCACAAATTTCATCTCAACTTGAGATGAATTATTTGACAGCTCCAAATTAAGGCTGGCAAAATTTATAATCGGGGTGAATTTTTTATCTACCTTAATTTACATCGAATTTTTTTTCGTCTAAAATTGACTCGAATTTCTTATTTATCTTAATTTAGGAGGAACAAATATTTGTCAGTTTCAAATTGAAATAGATTTTTGTCCGCCTCAAAATATTATATAGATACTACTCCCCATATGAATTAGTTTTTCTTTTATTTTTTTCAATTATTTTCTTCCTTTTTCTTCCTTGCTACCGTCGGCGATCTGCTGAGATGTCAGATCTATGTCGAAAAAATCTGTCAAATTATCTGCCATCGACAACATTCTTGAGAGGATTGTCGACGGTAATATACCATTAGAGCAATACTATATCCTCTTAAATTAGGAGGATACATTGTAAGGCCCCAAGATGATGATGAGAATGAAAGTTAGTCACACATGGACAAAACACAGAGGTGGTCATAGGCTTATATGTAGCATCATCCCTTATCATTCAAGACGCATTTTAAATTCGTGCGGGCCATATGAGCCCTAAGCGAACAATATCTTGATAAAATCGGGGATGTTAGAGAATGTATCAGAGTGAATCTCGCGTGCTCACTTGAACCATGTGGGTCGACTCAACGAGGACGTTGAGCTCCGAAAGG
>LTAE01003625.1:15917-36417 GCA_001647135.1 Pontederia paniculata
TACCAAATCAGGAATTAATCGGTCTATAGTCCATGTTATTCTATTCTATTAATTTTCAGCTTAGGGTATCATTAATCTCATAATTACTTCTCACTAATCAGTAGCAACAAAGTTGTAGAGGTAGGCTTAGCACATCACACCACTCACCTCAACGTTACGAAATCAGAACAACATCGCCGGCAACTCCATTGTAAATGAACGAGAGATCAAAATATGAGGATAGCAGCACTGTTCCATCCAACAACACATAAATCAGCTAGCAATCTTCGACCTTAACCTTACCTAATACGATTATAACGTACCATGGAGGATATGAATGTCGTACCATATCCGACGATGGCTGAATCACGATCGACGGAGTTCCCACCTCATGAAAATGGCAAAATAGCTACATACATTGAAAACCCCAAATCAACACCTCGAAAATCTCACAGCATCGAAGAGGGACGAGAGGAACAAACCAGAAAGAAAATGACGACTAGCCCGCATCGAATCAAATTAGTTCCCTTCGAGGGATGTCCACATTTTTGGGTATATGAATATTATAATTTATAATTATCTTCTTAATGAATTATAAACTAATTAAATGTTGCTTTCTTTGCAGACTAAATCTACACTCCAAGATTGTGATTTTTTTCGGTGATTGGATCCAACTGTATCCAAAGATGTAAAGAGAACAAATAAAAGATAATTTTTGTACGGTTGTTGAATCTGAATAAGATTGTGCTATGTGAGGATGTAATTCGAAGACTCGAAAGAAAGATAATATTATATTTAATTGTTAGAATGATCTTATGTTTTGTATTATGTAATACTAACTAGATATAAGCTCGAATTTTGTATTCAACAAAATGTAGTTACGAATGAATATTTGAACTATTAATTCTAATTTGTGCTTCAAAACAATTCGTTGTTTATTAAAAAAAGTTGTTTTCTTGATTATGCTTCTTAGTGAAATGCTTCTTGCTTCTTGAACCCTTGAAGTATGCCTTGTCTAAGCTGATTACAATATTCTAGAATGTCATCATCTATGTCCAAATGAGAACAAGGTTCTGAAGGTCCTTGCAGCATTAGCATTGTGTAGTGGACATACTTATGTAAATGCTCACCAATAGCAAGAACAATGTCCCCGAAACAAAGAGAACGATGAAGCATTGACCATGATGATTGGATTTTGTCTCATTGCTGGAGATTTGCTTTGCTTTTCCTTGTCAACGAGAAGATAAGCCATGGAGATCAAAGGTCTTGCTTAATATGTTCATAATTCTTGGAGCAATTGAGCAATCATAGTCGTTATCTTAGATATATTACTACACCTAACTAGCCCATTCAATGTCTCATATGCACTAGTTTGGAGCTTGAAGTTACCATAGCTGAAATAACTTCTCCAAGATCAGATGTGACGTCAAAAGAATAAGAAGCTGAATCTTCATAACCCTGTACAAGGAAATAAATGGCTTCACAAATTTCTCAGTTACATTTGGCACATTTCTAATACTTCCCCCTCAGAAAATTTGTATTTGGTAATTTCAACTTACACTCAAAAATAAGAAATGATAAGTAATTTGTATTTGATAAAGAAGAAATATCAGAGGGACATTGGTATGAACATTATATGAAAGTTAAATTGGTTTGAAATGCCACTGAGCTTTAACAAGATGCCACCAACCAAACAACATGTCTGTAGCAAGTTCTTCTTGGTGCGATAGCAGCAACAGTTGCGACGCGCGGCTGCTCATGCAAGGGAGAGGCGTTAATGGAAGCAGGGGCAGCGTTAGGCGGTGCGACAATGGCAGCAGGCGCGGCACTCGTGCTTCAGATCCGGAGCCGGCGAGACAACGGCAATAGGCGTGAGGAGGCTTCGTCCGCGTGCACAAGGGCGAGGCGACTTCGTCCACTTACGCAACGGCGAGACGTCAATGACGGAGGGCACCCTCGGTGCGACAGCGGCAACAAGTGCCACGCTCGTGCATCAGGACGATGGTGGGACAACGACAACATGCGCGAGGCGACGTCGTCCGCGCGCGCAGGGCCGAGGCGTCAACGACAGAGGGCAGCGATGCGACAACGGCAGCAGGTGCGGTGCTCGTGTTTCAGATCTAACGACGCGCTCACGCAAGGGCGAGGCGTCAACGGCAGAGAGCGGCGATCGATAGCGGCAGCAGGCGCGACATTCATCTGCTCACGCAAGGGCGAGGCGACGTCATCTGCTCACGCAAGGGCGAGGCGTCAACGGCGGAGGGCGATGGAGTGACAATGGTAGCGGCGCTTGTGCTTCAGATCCGATGACGGCGGGACACCGGCAGCATGCGAGAGGTGACGTTCGCGCTTTAGATCCGACGGCGACGTCAGTCACGAAGGGAGAGAAAGGAAGACGGCATCGATCGTGAAGGGAGAAAAATAGGGGGAAAAGCTCTGCCCTAACATTTTTAATACGTCAAACCGGCCCGCGGGAGGAAAAAACCCGGTTTGCTAGAGCCGATTTTGTCCATATACCTTCAAAATCGTGCATTCAAGGAGCACCGCAGATCTAAAGATCAACGGTGCTCCATACCTGTGGAGAAAAACTGGCTCCACAGGTTCCTTAAACCCTAATCTTTACTATTTACCATTTTTATTATTTACACAAAAGTGTTTAACTTTAAATTCATCCGAAAATAAGCCAAAGTTTTAGTAAACTCTTTGATTTCAGTTATTAATTTAGATCCGTTAAAACACTTATGTATAGTACAATGTGTAGCATATCAAATTAATATTTAATTAATTTATAAATCTTATTTTTTATTTTTAAATAATCTATTTGATATATTAATCGTTGGATTCCATCCAATCATTTAAAAACTGAGTTTATTTTTTTATTGCTTTATTTATGGGTTAAATTGTGAGTAAAAATAAAAAAAATATGATATAATAAATCAAAAAATAAGATCAAATTATTCTCGTGCGTAAAAAACTCTATTAAAATTAATAGAAAATAATATCAAAATTATTAATAAAATATTTTGTGTACATAAATTTACTACACACTTCTTATCCTCTTAAGTCTTAACATATATATCAAGAAATTTCAAAACGAGCCCGGAGGCAATAGAACCAAAAATGTATGAAATAAATCAATTAAACTGAGTATATTAAAAAAATAAGAATTTAGTTATTCTGAAAGAAAACTTAATTATTCGTTTTATCATTCAAACACCTACACCTCAAGTTTCTTATTTTAAAATATTTTCAAAGAATAATAAATCTGCTGAAGAAAAAACTATCAGTATGGCATGAATAATTAACTCCCATGGAGACACCTTCTTAAAGATACTAATTATTTAAAAGTTATTTTTTAATATTTATTCCTCGTCAACATTTTATTTTTGTCAATTAAGCCCACTGGACACTGGTCATCCAAGCCGTGTTTGGTTGGGTCCGCAAGTGGGTGTTTCGTTTGGTCCAATAAAAAATAGGAAAAGTAGAAAGAAAGGAAAGGCCATCGAAAGGAACCAAATTTAGGAAGAGATATCGAAGAAGAAACGCAACAAGGATCCAATCAATCGCCTCCGTCTCTCTGGAATTCCTAAAAGGTGAAGTTTTGATTGCAGCAAACCTGCAAAAAATCCATCTTTTCTGCTTATATGGTGCTTCTTTCCCTTATAATAACTGTGGGGATGCTTCCGCATTAGGTCTATCGAGGGTTTTTGGGATCTTGTTGTTTCTATTATCTTCTAATTAGTTATTTTTTTTTTCGATTTGTTTCTGGGATTTGTTCATTTTCCTCGGCGTTCATTGCCTGGACTGGATGATTTGGGTTACGAAGATGTTATCTTTGAATCTGCTGATTCTGCTCCATCATCTACTGCGCAAAATTTGAGATTTTTGTGTTTGTAAGTGATTTGATCAGATGATGCTTTGGAACCAAAGGGTAAAAGAGCTTCTTTTTTTGTCATTTCTAGTTTACAGTTTATATCAGTCACACAAACGGAGTCGGATTCGATCAATTCTTAATAAGCGATTTTGGAGTAGCTGGGAACTAGTTTGTAAAATAGCGTGGAACATGTGCCTAACAAGAACAAGGTTACTGATTTGATTGGTTAGTTTGTGGGTTAGGACTTAGGGTGTTATGAAGGATCCAACATGAGCTCCACCTTTAGTGGATGGATCTATCAATTCAACTGATGGGAAGTTATAACCTGGTCTTTTGTTGTCTTTAAAGTTCGTCTAAACTGGATAACATCACAAGTAACATCTGTAGTTTCTCAGTTGTTTAGATTCAGAACGAAGAGAGAGAACTAGATAACATTCGGAGTTCGTTTTCTAGAAGTACCAGTAAGAGTTGTTAGCTACAGTTATGAAAAGATTGGAGCATTAATCAAGTCATCATGTCCTTATTAGATTTAGTTAATGAGGAATTACAACTGCAGTTCACTGAAACTCAGTTTTGGCTCTTCCAGTGTTTCATGGGCCCTAGACACTTGGCTATGGAATCTGACTTTAATTTTATAAGGTTTGTGATCAAAGAACTGCACTTAGACTGAAATAGTAACTAAATACTTTTTGTGATAGGACACTTGTCATTGTTTCTGATAAGTAGTGGGAAAAAATAAAGATGAGAGCCTTCAGGTGTATTTATCATCTACGGTAACTGAGAACTTAGGTTTATTTTAACTAGTTTCTAGCTCAAGGTCATTTGTTATAATTTTTTCTTGACTCACGTATCAAAAGATGAAAGACAAAGTTATGGATCCTTCTTTATATATATTTAAGATGGTTTTTTCTATGCCTATATAACTAGGTTGGTTTTATCAGTTGAATATTTTATTAGTGTTATTAAAGTCCATTATTTTTCTGGTGACCAGAATAAGCCTGTTAGTTGTTTTTCTTGATGGATACATAACACTGAACACTCTCTTTCTCCAATTGTACGTGCCTATATTTTATCATTTTTCAGATTTAACATAGTTTTGGTTTCCTCATATTCTGTCATCATAACAATTAAAAGTCTGATCATTGTTTTCGTTTCTAGATCAAGACTTTCCCTTGGGATCACAGATAGACGGAGTACTATGGAGAATGAAATTGAGGATGGCAAACTTTTAGACCAAAAGTGTCAGATCAACCCCTTAAATACGACATGGAAGCATGAATTGGAGCAACAGCAGTCTCGAGTTGAAAAATTAGAAGAAAAACTTGTTGAGGTGAAGGCTACTTTAAAATCTTCAGAAGATGACTCCAAGAGGGAATTAGAACATCTATGGCGGAGACTAACAACTACTGCAAGAATGTTATCTTACTTGAAATCTAAAGCTAGAATTATGGCAATACCACATCTTGCTCATAAATCATGTGGAATTAAACATCAAGAAGGAGTAGGGCTAGTTGACAAGCACGGTGTTCCCCTAGCTGATTGGTCTAAGGATATTGGTCTTTCTTCTCTTGAAAGTTTAGATGATGACATACATCCCATGAATAATCCTCAAATTGGATATGTTGATGCTAATGATGGAGCATATGTTGATGACATACTCAAGTCAGTTCGTATTGTTACGGATGTCATGGAATCACTTGTTAAAAGGGTTATTATGGCAGAAACTGAGGCAGCTTATGAGAAAGAACAAGTAAAGTTAGGCTTGGAAGAAAACCAAAGAAAAATCCTCCAAATTGAGAGCATGACAACCAAGGTAGAAGAGATGGAAAAGTTTGCATTGGGTACAAATAGTGTTTTAAATGATATGCGGAAAAAGGTCGAAGATATGGTTGAAGAAACAACAAGACAAAGACAGCGTGCTGCTGAGAATGAGCAGGAGCTTCGTCGTGTGAAGCAGGATTTCGAGTCATTGAGGTCCTTTGTCAGCAGTCTTATCAGTGTTAGAGAAACCCTTCTCTCATCAGAGAGACAATTTCAAACTATTGAAAAGCTTTTTGACAGGTGACTCTACTAATATCTTAAGACTGTTTGTTTGCTGATGTTACCATTAGATAAGAGCCTCTTATTCCCTAAAATCTACAAGCAGCATATATCCAAACATTTGGCTTACTCTGTTCTATGGGAGAATTATGTGTCGTGGTTTGTAGGAGGGCCCCATTGCACTCCTTGCTTTGACATTGGGTGATATACTATCCCTCGTTTTCTGAATTTAATTTTTAAATTTTTTACATATGCCTAGAATAGCCTTCAAATTCCACAGAGTTCCTTTCTCTTGTGGAGGAGCTTTTTTTCTGCTTTTCTGTAGTAACACTCCAGGGTTCTATTTCACCTGTGTAAAAGTTTTAACGGTTGTGTGAAACTAACCAAAGCATTGACTGCAAACTCATTATCTATGTATTATCATAGCTAAATGTCATCTTTAAGTTGACGTGCAAAAGAGCAAAAAAGGAAAAAAGATACTCTGACAGTTTTAGCTCACTTGTCCCACAGGCTAATTGCCAAGACTACACATCTAGAGAATGAGAAGGTCCAAAAAGAAGCCGAAGTTCAGAAGCTCATTGAAGAGAATGTCAGACTAAGAGCTCTTCTAGACAAGAAGGAGGCACAATTATTAGCCATGAACGAGCAATGCAAGTTCATGGCACTAAACGGTCCTGGAATCTAGCTCATGATGTGTGGTTCAATGTCTGAATTCCATTTATCATAGATGGTATGACCTCTTCTGTTAGTATATTAGATTTCTGCGTTCTCGAACTCGAGTTGGTTCTTCCTTACATGAATATTTGGTACTTCGGCAGCTTGCTTTGGAGCCATTTGTATTAGGACCTCCTGCATATTTGCTGTAATTAATTTATTTTTCTTATAAAATAATTGCAGGTTCCGGTTTTCAGCAACATTTGGGTGGTGCACTCGCAATGAGCAAGGAATAACTGCTATCAAACACAAACATGCATAAGAGAAGAACCTCTGTTTAGCATTGTATTTCCTGAATGCATAATACTTTCTGGTTGAGACTTGAAAGTTGATCAGAAATTCCTGAACAACTAAATTGTTGGATAAAATTGTGCTTTTCTTTTATATTTGTTAAAAAGAAAGTGAAGCTTAACCTTCAATCTGTACAGTTTCCTCTATATATGCCCGTACAATTAGTCTATGTTGCATTCGAAGTATAAAAAATTTGCCATTTATGTTACATCTAAACCTTGTTATTGGAACTTTTCAAGGTGTGGTATCCTCCGCACCAGATGATGTTGGAATCCTTTAAATGTATAGTTTTATACCCAAATTCTGTGCTCTAGATGGTTGTATGGTTGGTGAACAATTGTCATGATTCCAAATGAGTCAGACATATGCCTGACTGAAGCAGGAAGTTTGAATTTACAAGGATGAGGGGACGAGCAATTTTGCCATCACTAGGCCACCTTTTTTTTAGGGTCGATGGTTTCAGCCACCTCTATTATCAGGTATGTACTACCTTTTGTTCAAGACTATCCACAGCAGAGTTAATGTGTTGATCTCTTCAGCTTGAGAGTTTCGGTTTATATATATGATGTATATTAATTTATTCACCTGTATATTGCATTATAATATGGCAATAACATTAATCTTTACTAATAACTTTTGTTACATGTATGGGTCTAATTTTTTTTCCTATTGATAGGAGTCTAAAATTCGAACTTTAACTGATAGAAATGTCGTGGAAATTGTTATATGTTTCTGTATCCTCTCTTATACTTGATTATAAAAGAATCAATTTTCCCCTTTAGAATGACTACACAAAAGGACAATGTATTATTTTGATTAGAGTAATCGATTTATTCATTTAAAATATTGATTTAGGATAGCAAAAGGAATCTGTGTCCACAATTTTAATTCTCTGATGTCTGAATTATTTTGACAAGGATAAGCCAAAAGCATCGGCATTTAAGTTCATCAAATAATGCTAAGGTTGTCTTGATATCATTCATCAACTGGCTATTCATTATTATTGTTTGTGGCTATAAGGTAACTTTGTTTACTGAGTTTCTTTCTGAACTACAAAAAAAAAATGGCATCCAAGTGCTCAAATAAAAACAACACAGAAACTGACCTAATTCTTGCTTGAGAAAGAGGTCAGGATTCTTAGCACAAGTGATCAAGGCTCAAGCTTCATAGATTTTCTTTTATGGGGTTCGGTGAGCCAGACTTTTATAATGTATTTATTCATTGTACTAAGTTTTGAGTATTTTTGACCCATTTGTAACAAAGTAGGTTAGTTTAGGCTACATACATGTTCCATATTTTTAAATCATTAAATTTTGAATTAATCTTCTAAAATAAAATTAATCAACTTAACACAACGGAATAAGTAAAATGTATTCTGGAGTTTGCAGTTATGCAACAGTGGATGACAACGAGTCCTTACCCTGTACCCTTCATATGTTATGCAATGCCAACAGTTGGAGGTTGCAAGGAGTATAAAATATAATTGATCACACTGGGGAGATAAAAATTGCAGTATTGAAATAACTTGTGGTTTCCATTATCTGATAGAACAATTGATAGGTAACAAGTTACACAAATCCACTTCTCTGCTTTTATGCAACTCCAAATGAACCCTTCATATTTTCCTATCACCTGTATGGACCACCAATGAAACTTATGTATTCTTTTATTTTTGACATTTTTTTTTCGTGTATTAGATCATGAACCTTTCTTTATAATAGTAAAAAAGAAATTTTAATAACTTTTTCGAAGTTGATAAAAGGAAATAATATGAGCCTTCATTTGATTTAATGAAAATTCATTTTTTGTCGTTGTTTTGTAGGATAAATAAACTGATCAATCGATCAAATATATTTTTGATTGACAAAGAAGACTTAAATTTTAAAAAAATAAATTACACTTTTATAAATGATATTTTTTTCTTACATAGCTTAATGTTTGTATTTCAAAATAATTTTTCTTTACGTTTAAAAGTTATGTAAGGAAATAAATCACCTTTTTTTAAAAAAAGTTATATATATATTTCATCAAAATAAACAAAGCCTGAAAAAGAAGCTTTTTGGACCCGATTTAATTGCATGAGATACAATTTAGATCAATGTTATCGAGATCTCAATTTTTTTCAATATATCTTACTATCTTTTTGTAATTAATCCTTTATTGATCCTACAATTTTCTTCATAGGATTTTTATAATTTTTGTAAGATCTTTAATGAAACATCACGAGCCTTGTCTGATCTTGATCTTATAATTTTCTTATGATCCTAAGTAAGATCTTGATCTTAATGATTTTGATCTAGATTGTGTATAACATAAATCTAAAAAGGTATGGGAAAAATTAGGCTCATGACCGGATTGCTTCCCCTCCGAGTCCTGACCCTCTTTTTGATTTCGATTGGGTTTGTAGAAATTTGGCCTGACCTCCGAATGCCGGAGGGATGGGGACCTCCAAAATCTGAGATGGTTCGAATATCCTAATTTAAATTTAATTTAATTTATTAAAATTTTTAAAAATGTAATATTTATAATATTATTATTTATTAACAAAGTAGACCATATTTTAATTATATATTATTATTAAGATAATTTTATAGATCATATGTTTTAAAGAAAAATATAATATAATATGTAAATATTACTTTTAGATGTGTATTTTATAATATATTTATAAAATATCTTATCGTGAGAGAACTCGAACATATAAAATATTTTAAGATTTTGAGCAGACCTACGTGATTTCGACTCACATAGAAAGACGAAATGGAGTCAGACAAGCCAAACCAGTCGGACCACTCCGGCCCATGCTCATGCCTAGATGTAGATCACAACAATGATACAACATTGATGTTATAAATTTGCTATATATAATTCTTTTCAGTGTATATTGCTATATACAATTTGTTGTATACTTTTTAACCTTATCTAAAAACATAATATTTTTTAATTAGCAAAAAGGAAAAAAACATAGTAGTTTTAGAATTATTTTTTTGGTTCCTATATATACATATGTATGTATGATCATGTTTGTCGTGAAGTTCCATTCTTTAAAATTTCAATTATTTAACTTTTTTTTAGAAAGGAAAGGATGACTACAAAGATTGTCCGTTTCTATTAAAATGAAGTGAAAAATGTACATGTGTATTGAAAAAGTTACATTAAAAGATGTAGCTTCTCCAAAAGTCAAAAGGATAAAATCACAAAACACTCACAAACCACAAACTCCGGGGGTTAAGAGTAATTTCATTCCATTAACAAAAAGGAGATATAGTGTTATGCGTGCCAAGGTCCCGTAGTGATGCCCAAAAATTGTCCGCTCCTGATGTATCAATGCCTTCGAGTCCCACTCATTGCCATGTCTCTATGACAATGGGACAAGTTTAATTATTTAACTTACCATTGTGTTTCACCTTTTTTGCCCATATGATGCAGGGAGAGCTTCATCACTAGGTGATTGGAAGTATTTTTTTTTCACTTTTCCTCTATAGTTTTTTCAAGAATTATTCTTAAGCTTTGTCATTCGCTTATTTTCAAAAATCTGATATTTAAGTTGAATAAAATTAATTATAACTTTGTCATCTTCACTAAAAAAAGTCTTATCACAAATTATAACTCAGGTGCAAATAATATAGTTTTTCTAATAACTCAAATTGACATCAACAAAAGTTAGAGTGAGACGATAAGTAGTAGGCCAGAGTAGAACCGGGTTCGGGTTCGGGTTCGGGTCGACCTCGACCTAGTTCCGACCGATTTTAACCGGGTCTTAAAAAATTAAAACCGGTACGGGGACCGGTTTCAACCGGTACCGGGTCCGGGTTTGATCCAAAAATCGAGAAAAAATCCGGAAATTAATCCGGGAATATTATATTATGAAATAATGCAAGAAAGTTAAATCGTATATGCTTCATTAAATCGTAAATTGAAAAATAAGAGTGGTTAAATCAATGGACGCCAGCCCGCTCGACCACCGAACGTCCGCTCCATTGATCGAGATCAATGGACGCCCGCGCGCTCAACCACCGAACGTCCGCTCCATTGATCTCTCGATCAATGGACGCCCGCACGCTCGACCACCGAACGTCCGCTCCATTGATCTCGATCAATGGACGTCCGCGCGGCACCGGCGCGCGCTCAACCACCAGACGTACGCTCCATTGATCTCTCGATCAATGGACACCCGCGCGCTCGAGTGCTCGACCATCGGACGCCGACGTCCGCTCCATTGATCGGACAGATCACCGGACGTCCGCTACGCGCTCGACCACCGGACGTCCGCTCCATTGATCGAGATCAATGAATGCCCGCGCGCTCAACCACCGGACGTCCGCTCCATTGATCTCTCGATCAATGGACGTCCGCGGGTCGGGTCACGGGTCGAGTTTTTAGTAATTAGACCCGGTCCCGACCCGGAACCGACCGGGCTTTCAAGAATTCAGTACCGGATCCGGACCGGTCTTATATCGGGTCGGGAATATTCCCGATTTGTCGGGTCGGTCCGGACCGGATCGACCCGGTCTATGCTCAGCCCTAATAAATAGCATCGTTCTCTATTAAAGAAATCTCAAATTTAATATCTCCAAATAAAGAATATTAGTTTTAGAAGTCCCTAATAGAAAAGAAAAATAAAAAAATAATTATGAAACGAAATATTGAAGATTATGATTATAATTGAAAAATACTACAACCACTGAAGCACCCTTCTCTATAATAACAAAATAGTACAATACATTGGAAAAAATGACATATTGATCACCTTATAACCTTTTACACACTTCAAATAAAATTTGTACTAACCATACTTTCAATAAATTAATTAGCATATTAATTATTTTATGATTTAATAAAGGTTCAACTGTCTTTATATCATTACATCATTCTAGGCATTTCAATGTCATTATAAATGATTCAAATTGAAGTGAAATAGCTTTGATCTGAGCTATTCACAATAAAAAGATTTGAATTTAATCTTTTCACCTTCATTATTTTTTTTACAATCAAATTTTGTGTGGGATGATTATTTTTTTAATTCGTTTGTGTCATTCACATCCTAATAATAAAAAAAAATATTAAGAAGAAGATGGTAATTTTTATTAAATATCAAAATGACTCAAAATTATTAATAATTTTGTTGAATTGTGTAAAAATAAAACAAGAGCAACGTTTCCCCACTAAAAACCCGATTCCCGCCGCAATCCATTGCTTCCACATTTCTTTCCTTTTATTCTTCTTCTTCTTCTTCTTCTTTTTCTTCTTCTTTTCTCTGTTTACATAGCACTTTTTTGTTCTACGATTCGATTTGATTCCAGTTCGATCGCCGGCAGCGAAGAGTTCGATTCATCTTCGGTCGATCCGATCGCATCCCGGCGGCGGGGCCGTACGGAATAATGAGCAGGACTCGGCGGCCGGTGAACGCGGTGGTGGGATGGGTCAAGCGGCAGCCGCCGAAGGTGAAGGCGTTCCTCTCCGTGGTGGCGGGCATGGCGGCGATCGCTTTCCTCCGCTTCATCGTCCACGACCACGACAACCTCTTTGTCGCTGCCGAGGCCGCCCATGCTATCGGCATCTCCGTCCTCATCTACAAGCTCACCAAGGAGCACACCTGCGCTGGTGATCCTCCTCCCTTAGCCCTTTTCCTCTTTCCCCCTCTCTCCCTCTCTCTCTCCTTCCCTGCCTTCCTTCCAGACTAGAATTGTCTGAATATGTTTGCACACGCTTAATGGCAGCCGTATTCTTTTAGGTTTCTTTCGGCAATCTCTAATTTTCTAGGTTTTGCCAAAACAATGTCGTAATTTTCGTGCTGTTTTTATGCTTCCTGTCTTAGCATTTGTTTGATTTCTCCCTTTTCACATAGTTTTTTTTCCATCCTTGCATGCGATATGCCAGAGATGTAAGCTAGGCCCCTAGGGTTTTCAGTTGGAGGATTCTGGGAGTAGACTGTGCTATTTCTAATAGCTTGGAGCTGGAGCTTTGATAGTGTTTCAAAGGAAGAAAGCATGTTAAAGTTTTCTCATATGACTAGTTGTTTTGGCAGTCGTAACAAATGAAAGGACTAACATTTTATTCTTTTTTCGTGTAAATCTTCTCAGATCTTGAAACCATCGACAACTTAATAAGCGTCTTCTAAAATTCAGCTACTAGTTAGTAGGCCATTGCATGATTATTATTCCAGTTAACACTGAGGCCAAGAGTGTTGATCATATTCTATCTGATGAAGTAGTTAAATTTCATAAAGGGCAGGTAGCTGCGTTGTTTTTATAGAAACTTCATTTTTCAGGGGCTTGGGTTTCTTAACTGTAGCATGGAACGGGTGTAGTTCTGGTGCCTGCTTAAGTTAGTTTTTTCTTTTCATTTCTTAAACACTTAAGGTTGTTTTGGAAGAGTTGTTTTGCATGCTAAAGATGATTGTTTCTTTTTTTTTTTAATTAGGATGTTTGTTGAATTGGAAAATTATTCAAGATAAAAATTTCATTTATATGTTAGAGAGATGCTAGTAGTTTTTAAGAGATGATCATATGGTGATTCATTATTTGAATTATTGATGCACGAGAACGTAGAACATTATGCAAAAGGAACATATAGTGCGCCTATAAATAGTTCACCAACTAAGCCAGTTGATCACATAAAAGAATGCGATTATTCTATCCTTTTTAAGTTTATTAAGATTTTGTACTACAAAGGTTTGCCACACATTTCATGTACCCTCATTTTAATAATATTTTCTCCTCCGTTGCCGTTGTGACGTGCACATGTAATAAGGATGTGAGGCTTGCCTGTACATTACAGCGTTTAGTATCTGACAAGTGACAACTTTTCCAATCTATCTCAATTGTTAAGCAAAATATAGTCCTCGTACTCGAGTTATTATGGTGACTTTACTTGCTGCAGTTACTTCCAACAGTTTCATTGATCTGAAGATTTTGAATATTGCAGGACTTTCACTGAAGTCTCAGGATCTGACCGCTCTTTTTTTAGCTGCTAGACTCTACTGCAGCTTTGTTATGGAATATGATATCCACACGCTACTTGATTCTGCCACTCTGGCAACTACCCTTTGGGTTATTTATATGATCCGGTTTAAACTGAAATCAAGCTACATGGTGGATAAGGATAACTTTGCTATTTACTATGTGGTAAGATACTTCACAATTCTGCACCTTTGACTTATGGAAGATGAACATGAAAGCTCAGCATCGTATTGATTCAGATTTTTTGCTCTCATAGTTCTTAATCTTTTTGCATCCTGTTAGATTTGTTGGATTTTAAAGAGTTTTGATGGTAAATTATATGGAAGTGTCCGTGTTTTCTTAGCATAAAAAGTATTAACAATGTCATATTACTACACCATGTAACATCACAAAGAAATCTAAGTTTATTTGGGTCTTGTGTAATATTTCACGACATACTGACCATTGTTAAAGTTTTATTTTGAGGGGTACCATTGGTAAAGTTTCTGCCGCTAAAACATTAGTGTGAACTGTGATTTTATAATCTGGCCAATTATGGCGTAACATTTTCTTTTTTTTCTAAATGGAGATAGTGATAGTTGTGTGCAGCAATTGCATTGTCAATGTCATTCGTATAAAGTCATTTCATTATTGTTTAATTGACAAGATTTATGTTTACTTAAATCGTATTATTCATTTCGTGGAAAATCAGGTTCAAGACCTAGATAAGCTAATTCATATAGGAAGCTTGAGAAGGGTTATGAATGCCCACCCTTCTTTGAATATTATGCTTGTACCTGTTAAAGTCGCCCTTTTTTTAGGGGTTAAAGTTGCTCCTTGTACTGAATTTGAGAATATTTATACTATGCAAATATTAAACTGTGATAAGTATGAATATGTTTTAGTGTCTGTTGTCTATACAAAAGGTGGACCATTAAAACAAGTTTGCATTTACCATTGTCGGAAATGATGTGATTAATTGTTCAAGTTAAATGGTTTGGATAACGGGGTCATTTTGTCATTGTTATGGTCACCATGTGCTCTCCAAGTTTAAGTTATCATCCTTCGAACAACTAATCTTCAATCTAAGTTATGTTTAATTTTAATACAATGTCAAGCCTTGATGAACTGTGTCTTGATGGATCCAGAATAAAAAAAAGAATGTAGGGATACCATGTACCAGCAAAGTATCCTATACAGCAGAATAAATTATTAGTGCCAGCTAAACCGTGCTTCATGTTCACAGATGAGTGCTTTTATTTGGTTTCTATGATGAAGTATTTTTAACTATTTAGACACTCAGCTTTGTTATGTAATTTGTGGTCTGACCTTATTAAGGATGACAACAAATGCTACAGATTTATGAGGAATGTTTCTTGGTTCCTTGGCTGTGGTTTTGTGTTTACATTTCTAACCGTTACATGTTCTTGAAATTCTGACCTTGTTTGCCCTAAAACAATCTTAGTGTAGTAAAAGGTGTGTCCAAATAGATCAAAGGAAATTTAGTTCTGCATGAAACTTAAAGCCTATTAGGAAGATCAATTGAACAGGCTAACTTATGTTTTCTTAGCATTCTTTGGGTTCTTTACTTCACAACTGAAAATGCAGTTGTTTTCGTCTTCTTATCAGTTCAAGATTGTTTTGGATTTTTGCAGGAAAAATAAAAAAATGGTTAGGCTTGGATTTTAATTTATGGAATATTGTGATGTATGTGGAGAAAACTTTATATTTTCTTCTTCTTGTCTCTTATATTATACATGCATCAAGGCATCATCCATTTAGTAGCTATTTTGGAGTAATATTTAAATTTGTGTTACTCTTCTTCTGGCTTAAAAAAATTGGTATATTAAAGTGATCTATTTCTTTGTGCTTATTCCTCTACTTGACATTGATTTTATTATTTGACAAGAAAATCATGCTTACTTTCTCCCATATATTTGGCACCTTGACGGTAGAAAGAACCAAAATAACAATGATCATTTTGACAGGACAAAATCACAATAATCATTGATGCTTTTCTTTCTGAGGGCTGACGTTAAATGTTTTTTCTGCTGTTTCCCTTTGTTCTACCATCAGGTTTTTGTACATGCTCCCTGTAAACCACCAAGTTATATCGTGCTTAGCACAGAGGAATTGCGTGAATAAACTTCTTACTCAAAAGAGTGGGTCAACAGTAGCTTTATTCATTGAATGAAAAACATGAGAGTAATCTTGAGTAATTTTCACTCATGTTCCCTAACTTTCTCTTCGTTCCGTTTTAGTCTCTCAACTTTTTTATTTGGATTGCTAGAGGGCAATCGGTGTCAAGGGTACTAGCAGTTGACTAATCCGACCAAGGGTGTATAGGGTTAAAGATTAATCCCTCTCCCAACAGTGCCTTTAGGGTTTGAACCTTAACTTAGTCCGTTAACCAACTGAACAAATTCTTGTTTTTGCAAGAAAATGGTCCCCCTGAGAATCCCTCTAACTTGAATTTCTTTCTTGAAATGGATGCCATGTGTCATTCACAAGGCATCCAAATAGGATACCTGATATTTTTTATAAATAAATGTGTATATATATTATAAAAAAAGAAAAAAAATGAGTCCTGCCCCCTACTCTCCCATGTCTCACGAGAGAGGTGGAACAGGGGAGGGGGTCACCTTTCTCGTCAGGCGCGGGAGAGGAGGGATTGGCATACTCCATTTTTTTCATTTCTAAACATTTTATTATTTATTTAAAGTGTCATTAATACTCGGTGCCCATGGCATCCACTTCAACAAAGTAAATTGTTAACTTACTACTGCATGTTAGAGGGACTATTTTGTTACAAATTATGAGTTGGATGAGCATCTTGTTACAGAAAAAAGTTAGGGAACTAGAACAATATGAAGGTAAACTTGGGGCACCGTGGTAAACATTACTCGAGTATTTTGGTAGTAAATTAGGATCACCAAAGACGTCTTTGCCTCATTTTGTCACTTTTAAGAGAACCTTAGTTTGTCGCTTGTATCTTCAATATGAAAGATTTATTATTTGTACCATCCATTTGTTGACCACCCAATGTATATCCTTGCATTTGAAATGACTAATTATTTATTTTCGCGTCGTTTGGTAGCTAGATCCTAGCCAGAACCTAATTCAAATTCTGGTCAGGTTCTACTCAGTTCTATTAAACGATGTGACATTTGACAGAACTTACTGAGAAACTCGATGGGAGAACCTGGCGTCACGTGATCTCAGGTTCCACCATGCGGTTCCTGCTTGACCCTAGGTTCCACCATGTGGGAACCGTAGATGTGTTCCTTCTTGGGTAGGAACCATTTTTGTTTTTTATTTCTTTTTGATTTGACAATTTGAATTTTTTTTCCCTCTCTTCTCTATCTTTTATCTCTTCTTTTATTCTCTAATCAACTTTTAGTTTAAATTTAGATTTTAACTTTTAGTTTTAAATAATAAACTTTATTTTTTATGTAACTTAATAATACAATTTTAAAAATATCAATTATCTCACTCCTTTTTTATCTTTATTAAAATTATTTTTTAAAAAATATTTTATTATATTAAACGCGAGACTAATAAATTTCACAAAATATTTTATTACATTATTTGTGAGATTAATTTATATATTATTTAATTTTGTAAGAATTTTTTTATTATTTATATTCAATTTATAATAAAAAAATATTTTGATAATTTTTAAATTCAACTAAATTTATTGTTATTAAAAAATATGTCTTATCTTTTCGATTCTCATATTTTATTCAAACGCTCATTGGAACTTATCTTTCAATTCAATTCATCATTACATTTTAATTTATTCAAACACGATTAGCACTAATCTAGCAAATCAAATTATTCATTGGAGTATGAAAAACCCCAAGTTCTAGTTTTAAAACGGGGCCTTAGAATATTACTTAGTTATGCCTTGTGGTTTGATTACTTTTTATATTATATTAGATGATTTATAGCTTTTTTGATGACTGTAGGTGATACCCTGTGCAGTGTTGGCCCTTCTGGTTCATCCTTCAACATCACATAATATTTTCAACAGGATTGCTTGGGCATTTTGTGTTTATCTCGAAGCAGTATCTGTTTTGCCTCAACTGCGTCTAATGCAAAACACAAAGGTATAATTGTAAACTGAGAGCCTCCCTCACTCTCAGGATTTATCTAACTAGATTTCACAATTTTTTGCCAGATTGTTGAACCGTTCACAGCACATTATGTCTTTGCACTGGGTGTTGCAAGATTTCTGAGTTGTGCACACTGGGTCCTTCAGGTTTGCCTCTACAGGATTCATCACTCTTTTTTTATAAAACTATTGTGGAAATTGCCAAATTGTACGTCATAATATACACTTCTATTAACGGATTTTGTGTATCATAAGACAAAATGCTAGTGCAAGCTAAAGAAAAAAGACACATAAATGACATTGTTAATAGATTAAAGAGCTGAATGTGTTACATCTGACTCTGAAGATGGTTGGACTTCGTATGAAAAAGAAATTACCCATTAGATTGGTGTCAACAGAAATGAAATCCTGTTGAACTGCTCGAGAAAGTTTGTTTATTAACAACTATAGGATGATTTTTTGAAGTTGCAACACACAGCTAGAATTCCTAGCAGCTATAGTTATCGCTGTATTGGTTGTGACACTGTCATTATAAAAAAAACGTCATTACAGGTCTTGGATACTCGTGGGCGTCTGCTGACAGCTCTGGGCTATGGCTTGTGGCCGCCTATGGTTCTTCTTGCTGAGGTTGTTCAAACATTCATCCTTGCAGATTTCTGCTATTATTATGTGAAGAGGTAACGTAACGATCAAGTATTAGACAAACTTCTGCATCTTTACTTTCTGAAACCTGATCATTTTCTTCCTTTTTTTTTCACATGTAGCCTTGTTGGAGGACAACTGGTGCTTCGGCTTCCTTCTGGTGTAGTGTGATTTTTGCAGCTTCAAGTAATTTGAATTTGCAACTAGTATCAGCTTAAACTTTATCCACATGTCAGTGTAGATATACATGGCACAAAATGCTGATTTACCTGTACCACACCAGAAATTCAATCGTATGATAGTTCGACCTTGACCTCTTGGGATAAATTGTGCTGAAACTTTTGTTTCGTCGTGTCGTGCTTAGCTTAGTGAATGAGCAAGAATCAGATTTCGCAGATCATTTCAAGAAAATTATTTTCCTTTTTATTGAAGTTAGAGTGTATTTATAATAAATTATTTTAAAATTTATTAATATTATTTTAAAATAATTCTAGTTTTATCTATAATGAAATTTATACTTTATATCATGTAATATAATATTTAATATAATTATATCATAAATAGGCAATTAAAGAATAATATGATATTACTGTATTAATAATTAATACATAATATATAAAAAGATGCATTAAAATATAGTTATTAGATAGGTGGAGAGATTTGAATTCGTATTAAAAAAATAGGTAAGTACATTCATTATCAATTTTTTTGAAGTAAAGTGTTTATAAAAAAATATTTATATTTTATATACTAAAATAATTTATCGTGTCCTATCACCAAATAAGCTCATACTCATCAGGTATATGTCGTGCTGGGCAAAATGGTCGGCTCGGCCCGAGCACGACCCCTTGACCAAAGGCCGGGTTGGTGGTGGGACAACTAAAGCACAAGTAAATGATGTGACATTGTATGATGGATTATGGTGATCAAAGGGTCATTTGCGGGCACGGTCTACGATTGCGTGGGTTGTTTGATTTCTCGTGGAAGATGTTTTGATGATTATATGTTGGATTATGGGAAGAGAAAGACATTTGCGGACAAGAGCGACGATTGTGCGAGCTATTTGACTTTTTGTGGAGGATGAGTTGGAATCATTGCGGGCACGATTGGCACGTGCTGTTGAACCCCAATCGTGGCGAATATGATGAGATACTTGTAGATGACGAGATAAGATAATGACACTTAGATGTTGAATCATGCATAACATGATTTAACTTTGCATTTGGGTGGCAAGTATTTTCATATAAGATATTATATGATATGATATATAGTTGAGATTTGGAGTTGATTTCGTGATTGAATTTTATTCGAATTGATTTTTTAATTTTTATATCTCGTAGATTCTTTATCCTCATCGAGCTCTTCATGTGCATCCATCTTTGTTATTCTTTTTACACTTGTAGACGAGGAGGAGGTGATGCTCGAGTGATGAATGCTCATCGAGCATTAAAAAAGAATAATAGTTAAGATTGCATATATAAAAGATTCGGAGAGGATGTGTCATATTATTCGTACTCGTAACGTGGGCTTGACTATTATATCTTTATGTACTCATCACATGGATGAATTTTTAACAAAAAATGTCAAATATTTTGGCTAGTTGATTATGAGAATTTAAATTTGAAATCAGAGAAATATTATACGCCCCCAAACCCACACTCAGCCACGTGGTAAAGATGTGGACCTGAAGACGCTACACATCATACTTAAACTTGACTTAAGGGATGACTAACAAGACTAGTCAACATAATGCGGAAATATAAAACTTCATGAAACCTCTTTCTATGACATAGAATAATTACGGAAGTCTTACATAACATGATTTGTCTCATAAATAACTATTACATGATTTGGAAAGGAAATAAACTACAGACAACTTGACTTAGGACCACTACTCATGTGCAA
>LTAE01003626.1:0-36411 GCA_001647135.1 Pontederia paniculata
CCTCGGCACCGATTCCATGGCGGCTAAACCAGGCCTCAGGATACCACCGCACGATCCAGGCCGTGCCCAGGGAGTGGACTGGGAGCGGCGCGGCCGCCAGGGAGCGCGCCGCCGGCCGGATTCCCGCGGTGGTTCTCACTCCTTCCAAGGACAACGGAGTTGCCTCCAATAAGCTGCTCCTCACTGCGGACGCGAAGCAGATCCGACAGATCCTGAAGCAGTCCCCTTTCTTCTGCTCCACGCCCATGCGTCTCCAGGTCCGAGCCGGCGCCGGTTCCTCCGTTGTTCTCCAGTCGGGAAATGTGCTCCCAATCAAGGTATTCAGTGAAAAAGCGGCATCTTTAACGTAATTGTTAACTTTATTGCTTATTTGGTTTATTTGGGCTAACGTGCAAGAGGATTTGGATGGTTTTGTGGGCGGTGGTAGGTTCATAAGGACGAGGAGACCGGGCGGATACTGAATCTTGTGATGGCATGGGCGGAGAAAGGGGCAGATTTGAAGGTAAACGTGCCTGTAATCTTCAAGGGAGAAGACGTGTGCCCTGGATTGAAGAAAGGTTTGGAGCTTAGCTTCTATTTCGTTTGCTTGTCTTTTGAATGATGAGATATATATTTTGTAATCAACAAATCTGACATTGGCGGAGATTAGAGACCATGCGATCAACATAATGGTGGAAGTATAATTCATTAAAACTAAATTAGAACAAGCATATTCAGGTTGTACATAAATAATGTTCGTTTGTGTCTACATGTTGTCAGCTATCTGCATTTATCTACCTTATTATAAGTGTCAGCTATCACATAACAACGCATGCCAACAAATGAGGATATTATTATCTATCTAGATGACCAGCATTTCTATAGTAATCCATTTATTTGTCAAATACTAGTTATATGTTTATCTGAACAAGTAAAATAAAGTGTGAGAAGACACTATGGTGTTTTGTTCAATAGCCTTTTCTCCATCATTGAGTTATATCTTTATAAAACTAAGAAATGTTTAGGTTGAGAACATGATTTATCATACTGAATGTTTATTAAATAACAGAATGCGTGATACTATTTTGGATACTGCTATTTCTTACACAGTTTGCATCTTGTGACATTCCATGCACATTCCTTATATGATTTTTGTTTTCATCACACTTGACAATCTGAATTACTACTGATAGTGGTGTCCATCTTTTTCACTTTTGAAAATTTATGAGAAATAAGTATGTCACTGAGGGAAGATTGTAAACAGGCTTTCAGATGTAATGGGCTTCAACGCCTCATTGGTTTCAAGTGGTGGTATTTGATCCTTCTTAACCTAATAACATCTCAGATACTCAGTGCTAGTGGAACTGTAAACATAAGTGAATTGTTTCTAGTTAGCTTAGGGTTGTTTGATTGTGGGTATGATTTATTTTTTTTCTTTTTTTAAGTTTCTAAATGGATTAGCTTTTAGCTGCTCCAGTCTTAGTTGGAGTGTATATGTTCTAATATTTATTAATAAAGATGTATGGCTTGATTATGAAGTAGTTGGAATGATCAGTGCAGGAAGATATTGAATAACCAACTGGATCATAATTCTCGATCCATCAGTGGGTCAATGTGGAATTTAAAAAGAAATGTCCTTCTAATCTTGTTAACTTAATCACTTTCTGCATATAGCTTATTCATGTTTTTGCCCAAAGTCGATGTATCATAATGTTCAGAGAGTATTAAACAATTATAAAGGGAATGGTTACTTTGGGTGTTATGCATGGATATAGGAATGGCTTTAGAATTTTATTTATTAATTATAATTTCTTTTTTAACTGCAAGGTTAAATTTCATGGAAATGCATGCATGATATATTTCTCATGCAACCCCAGGCTATATTTCTTTTTTTCAACTCTTTCTGTCAACCATAGATTAAAAAGTGTATCGATGTAGCTCAAGTACAGCTACCAATATGATAAACACAAGTGAAAAAGGTTCTGATGTTTAGGAGATGATCCTGATATTTCAGGAGCTTAATGGAATCCTGAAAGAAACAATAATTAAAGTTTGTTCGAAGAATGCTCATTCTGTTTGAAGTATAACAAATTTTCTTGGGCAAATAAGCTAATGACAAAATAGGAACATGAGGAATTTATCTCTCTCTCTCTCTCTCTCTCTCTCTCTATATATATATATATATATATATATATAATCTTATATGTCTTGTATGTTGTATATCATTCACAGTTTTCTAAGGGAGTGTTGATGCAAGTTTAGGTCTAACATCCAGCTTGCTAGTTTTTGCATTTGATTATAAGAAACTCTGAGCAATTTAGTTTTTGCTCTAGTTTTTCTTTATTTGTTTGGATATTTATAGTCATGGTTATTTACTTAATAGTATTTGGTCATTCATTCTGGTTTTTCATAATCAGGGGGTTACCTTCAGAAGATACGAACCAGTCTGATGTACCTCTGTCCAACAGAAAACATACCTCCAAAAATTGAAGTGGACCTGACAAATCTTGATATCGGAGATAGAGTTCTTATGCATGATGTTGAAGTCCACCCTTCACTGAAGTTATTGAGTAAAAATGAGACAATGCCTATCTGTAAGATCTTAGCAACAAAGCCCGCTGAGAAAGAATTGAAGCCAAATTCTGAAGATAAGGAGTCACCAGAGGTTGCAAAGGCCTAAAATGATGAACCACAGACTCAAAGTTTCTCTAAGTTTTCTTGGGTTTAGCAAAGTGTGATGCCTTGGCACATCATTTCTTCTGTATCGTATACACAATACCAATTTAAAGCTACTTCAGTTGACTTAATATATTCAGAGAGCATGTCTGAGGACACTGTAGGAAATAAGTTAGGAATCTCTCTATCTTCAATGTTGCCATCAGACTTACCTGTTATAATGTTGTTTTCTCTTCCTCCCCTGTTTGTTTTATCAAATATTTTGACTGTCTTTCACTGACTATTGCTTAACTTTCTGGTCGTTGTAATCTCTTTCATGTTACTTATCGCGGTTTAGCTGCGACCAGTGCAAGTCAAATCTAATTTTGTGGCAAGATTATGAAAGGTTTCTTATCTACAAGCTCGCTTACCAGTTATAAGTTATTTATGTGGTTTAAAAGGCAGATCAAAATAAGGGTGTATCTGATTGTTTGAATCTTATTTTCTGGTTCATAAGTCTGAAAGTTTAGAGCTTAAAATTTATATTATAAGTTTTCACTGTTATATGATTTTCGTTACTTTAAAGATCTTCAATTCTAGTTTACTTTCTTTTGTAACACGATGAAATATGAAGAATTTCATGAGTAGTATATTTTCATCTTTTTTTGTCACACTGATCTTTGGATGTAAAAAATAATTGTATTTCTTTGCAAATGTGGTTGTAGAATTTTTTCATAAAGAGGAAAAATAAAGAATTTAGAAGTTAGATTTTAAAATAATATTTAATAAAAAAATCAACATCCTCAAATTATGTCCCATGCATTTATAAATATGTTATTTTCCTTATTAAATTACAACATCCCTGTTATTTTATGTGATTTAATGCTCATAATTGGTCTAGTTAAATTGAGATGTTAATTTTACATTTTACATATAGTATCCTATGTATTTATATTAAACTTATGTTTATGACAAATGTTATATTGTTATTTAAAATTTAAAATTTTACTCTAGTAAGGTAAATGCTTGAAATTTTTTATTAAGATGTTTTTTCTATGTTTAAATAGTTTAAGGTGATTTTTTAAATTTAAAAGATCAAAATTATTGTGCTAAATGCAAGGTTAACTTGAAATTTAACCGGCTTGATGCATAAGCCATTAGTTTTTCATTTTGCATTGGAACACATCTAAGGCTAGTTCCACAATCATAAGTTCCTAATTGAATAGTTAACATATGTGTCAAAATTAACCTCTTTTTCATGTCTTAAAAATTAGATTTACATTTAGACGATCATACAAAATTTACTTTTTTTCCCGTCAAGTTAGTTAAAAGTGTCAAAATATTTAAAAAATCTTAAATATATCTCATTAATAGTACGCTAATCAAAGAGAACTTCTAATTTCAGCAGTAGTTTTCGACTTGTTACATTCCATCGCTGCCTCAATTTTTACTATATCAACTGAAATTTGATCCTTTGAAATAATATGTCTAAGAAACATCACTTGTTTCAATCAAAAGTCACATTTTAAAAATTTTGCATATAATTTATGTTGCCGCAAAGTTTTAATATAATTTTCATAAATAAAACAAGCACTTCCCGTGGTGAGACACTCGATTAGATAAAATCTTTATTTAATAATTTCTATATTGATTCTTTAATTCTTGCATGTCAACATGAGCCATTTCCATAATGATGTTTTGATATTAGCGTAGTCCCTGGTAGGAGTTCAATTTTGAACTTAGCAATCCAAGAAGATCCTTTGGAAAAATATAAAAAAATTCCAATATGTAAATGACCTACAAGGTCTACCATATAGAGTCTCGTACAATGTCATTCCAATACTACAATTATAGCTATTATTATATGCAAACTTCATTAATGATAGATGATAATTCCAACTATCGAACCGTTCCAAAGAGACATGCACACATTATATCTTCAAGAGTCTAAATTATCTTTTTAGTCTATCTTTTTTAGGTTCTATTCTTTTATGTCTTTCATTCTGAATCAAAATTTAATAATCCCAACTATTCACATATATAATATTTCATAATATTCATCTCTTGAAACATTTTATTGATATAAATGAAAATCAAAACTATAATGCATGGCTCGTTCTTATCAATTCATATCAATTTATAATCTCAAATAATTAATTTGAAAAGTAAGAATTCATCAGAGAAATAATCTAAACTTTATAATTTATCATGAAATAGATAATTAATAATATTAAGATAAATTAGTTGACCAATTAAGTCAATCACACATTCTAGCAATTTAACACATAGGTGAAAGATTTTTTCAGTTTTAATTGCAAAAGTCAAAATATGATGAGATAATTTTATTTGAAAGTAGACTTAGAAAACTTTAACATATTTAATTTCAGATATTTCTATCTTAAGAGTTATTTATTAAATTCTCGTAATTACAAGTATCTTAGTGTTCAAACTATAAATCTGAAAAACTGATATGTATCACTTGTTTTTCTCATAACTTATTCTAGACAAGATTTTGATATTATTCCACTTGGATTAGAATCTTAATTATGTAAGGCTTCTCATATTTAAGTTTCATATTTTATTTTCAAGTACACAATTTATAGTGAAATTTTTATTCAGATTTATTTATTCATCCTGATAAGGTAGATTTATACTCATTAATTAATTCATAACTATCTAAATGCATTCCATTTTGAGAAAAATCTTTCTAATATAGAAACTAGATTTTCAAGGGGTACAGAGAAGTTTCATAATGTTTGAAGCATTATAAATTATATTATTAATGAGGTGACCATTTAACTACGTAATTCACAACTAAAAATGTATTTCCAACTTAATTTTACACCTTAGCGTAATATATTACTAAAATAATATCAAGTCATACAAATAAAAAAAATAGTGCCCCTTGGCTCGTAAGGTGTCGTCCTTTCCATGGGCACTGCCCTTTTTTCATCATCTAGTTTGTTTTAAATTTTTAAATTTTAATAATTGTTTATTAGTATATTATGTTAAAATATTTTATAGTTGACGCGGATAAATAGGTGACTTTGTGAGTCAATAAAAATCATCGATAAACATTCACAAGAACTATAAATTTTAAAGTTAAAGGACCATTGATGCAAAATAAAAAGTTAAAGAATAATACAAATATGTGATAAGATTGAGAATCATTCATGTCGTTTATGCAAAAAAATAAATAGTATTACAATCAAGGATAATAACTGAAAGTAAATAAACCTTATTAGGTATTATAATAAAACTCCATCATTCTCATGTAAGTTCGAAGAACATATATAATTTTCAAGTTTATCCAACAAGATAATTAGATGTGGTTTTCTCCTGCATTTCTTGAAAGTGATTTCTTTCTATTTGTCCTAGGTGAGCGACGAGTAGTGCCCAATTTCAAAATTCCTTCTAGACTTAAACACTTGATTGCAAATTAATATAAAAGTTATCATATCAATTTGTTATGAAGACTATACAATAAATAATATAACACAAAAGCATATAGATATGATAATGTTTGATAATAGTAAAATTTTACTTATATGTGAAGAGGATTAATACAAATTTCCCATAACCAAACTCCTTGTCGTAAAAAGGGTCAGTCTAGAAAAAATTCCCTCTCTTAGTGTAGTTGATAGATGAAAACACAAGCTTCTCATATATGAGTTACAACTATGATAAGAATATATGTATGCACTTATATGTAATGTCCCAAAAGCACGCTCATTTGGACAACTCTTGAAGACACCAACATCTGCTTAATCTTTCAATTTTGACTCGACATTTGTCTCTTTTATAATCAAGAATATGTGTACATGTGAAGAAATTAAGCCATTTTTTTAAAGTTCGATACTATGAAAGGCTTAATTATAAACAAGGACTAATATCACATTAAGTAAATACTTTCAGTCACAACTCTATTAATTCACTATCTAACTAATCTGATCCAAAACATGTGCAATTATCTTGTGTTATAATGGACATCATCGCCATTCATCATCATCATATAATCCTGATTACTTGTAGGACCTAGATGCAGGGGAAGGTGACATCTCGTGAGCTAATTATCATTGTGTAAGACTCAATAGGGTAAAATAATTAAATAAAATAAATAAAATATGATAGAATATAACTTTACCATATCCTTGAGACATGTGCACATGAAGGCATATATAAAAAACATAAACAATGACATCAAAGTATAAATATTCAATCACATTAGATTATTTTTCTTTTCTTACAACAGTTCATTCTTTTAACTTTGTGGCATTCTTTACCTTTGGATAATATTTGTTTCGTACATTATTTTCTTTGTTTTCATTTTTGTTTCTTCGACTTTCTTTCTTTCTTAGAAGTTATCATTTAAACCTCTTTCTTTCTTAGAAGTTACCCTGTTAGCATCTTTCTTTTTAAGTTATCTTTTAACTTCCTTCGTATTCATCTTTTTATCTTGCGAAGAGCCCTTTTTCTTTTAAAGGAACAATACTTTCATTTATTAACGTCAATATTTGTACACACCACGATGATCCTTTTTTGGCGTGGCAGAATTCTCTTTTGGTGGAATTCTCAATTTGTTGCACAAGGTGGAGAGACATGTACAATAGGAACAATGATCGAGTGTTTTGCTTTCATCGCCTCGGGATTTCACTATATTGCCTTTAGCTACATTCATTACCACTATCTTTAACTTTTGTTCTTTTCTTTCTTGACAATCAATGCACAAAAAACTCATAATTTCCATCTTTTATCTTGATTATTTTAATCTTCTTATATTTTTCTTTAAACTTTTATTATCTTTAAATCTTTGTTTGACAAATATAAAATAACATCAAGATAGTATGCCATCATATAGAATTAACCTTTTGGAAAATGGCTCGTGGTGGTGTGCAACACAACACATTTCCATCATGCATCGGTCATCATCATCTCCTTGTTGAACTCAATCTGTTTTTGGTTTTGACATAGGCCATTTCGTCCATGTATTACTTCTATCAACTAGGGTTCATCTATTTTTTAACACGGATCCGTCGTAAGGAACACAGTTTGATCTGGATGCCGGGTCATCCGTAATAATAAATCTATCAAATAAGTCCAACTTAATCCCAACACGGACTATGTTTGGGTGACACGACCCATATTGTGATTTGACATGGTTAGGGTCTGGTGGAACAAAACCTACATTCAGTTCCACGCCCATGTACGACATGACCCGCCCCCACGTCAGGTTATTGTTGAGGGAATTATCATGATACAACATATGCACCAAGGTGACATGACCCTTGTCAATATTTCTATGTGGCTCTTTTCGATTGATCGACGCAACCCGTATACAAGGTGATGCGACTCATGCCGATCTGCGGGTGCAATGATGATCTCTTTAGTAATCACAACTTTATGGTCTTTTTTGGAGTCGAGAAAATAATAAAAATATGTCGGGATCATCTAATTATCTTCTTATGGTAAAGGTGCATAATTAATTCTAACGATTTTGTCTCTAATAATCCAGATATGAAAAAGCTACTTTTACTCATCATAAATCTATTCATAAAAATATTAAAACTATGTAAGTCAAACCTACTATAAAATCCTAAGAGTCTCCTTACATATTTGTTAAATGATTCTTAATCTCCTTCACGTTTCTCCGCAACATTGTGCATTTGTGTTGATTTTCCTACACGTGTCCCCGGTGTGTGGCCAAAGAAGACAAAATTTAATTTGTCTTACCTTATGGTCTAGAGAAAAGAAGGAGAAGAGAGAGTAAAGAGAGAGACTTTGTAACGACTATGAGAAAATATGAGACATTGCTGAATTTATTCCGTGCCCTAAAATTTATATAAGATAGCCTAAGATCTCAAATAAATCTTCTAGTTAGATTAATATTAGAGTTTTTATCCTTTAGGTAGGATATATACTGTATTCGAGCCGGACACAGTCCGTTTTCCAATTTTTTTTTATCTCGGACGTTAAACTTTTACTTATGATACTATATGTACTCCCTTATTTTTAAACTCCTAAAGTTTTCAGACGAAAAAAATGCGAGTCCCAAACAATCTAAGGAAAACCAAATCCTAGGTAAATAACGAAACCAAATAATATCATAATTAAACTCTAAAATTAAAAAAAATAAGTGAATCTTACTAAAACTTCTAATCAAACTCTAGCAAAAAATAATTGTACGCTCATGGAAAACTACCTACTATTAACTTGTCAAATTTTCGGTACCTCTAAAATTTTGTCTAAAATAATTCAGGTATAAGTCAACTTATTCATTTCAATTAGGCAACAGTAGATTTTAATTATAAAAAAATCGACTGTTATTTTGAGTGAATCAATGCTACGCCGTTTGGTCAAGGAATGAAAAAAAAATGTTATATAACGTAAAAATATTTTGTATATAGTTTTTTAGATTAAGTATATTCTTATTCTATAGTTTGAACTGAAATGAACAAAAAAATAAAATTTAATAACATGAAAATGTTTGATCATAAACAATTAATTAATAGTTATTATATAAAATAATATAACATTTAAGATAAAAAAAATGGAAAAAAAAGTAAACTGAAATATAGTACAAAAAGAGGAAAAGAATGAATATTCATATTCTTACCATTTGAAAAAATTGAAATATTTATGAAAATACGAGATATTCCATTTTGACGAGTAAAAAGTAGTGATTTTCACATTCTTTTAGAAAAAAATAAAAAATGAGATGTCTGCCAATTTAATAGTTTTTATTTTGACGAATATTTAATTTTATTGCCGAAATAACTCGATATTCTTTTTTTTTTTTGTTAAGGTCACTATAAAATTATTTCTTTGTGACGATATTTTATCTTCTCTTCGTATAACATATATGACTTTGTTTTCTTTGCGTCTTCCTTTTAGGCTTGTTTTAGATTTGTGGAAACTAATAGGAAACACTATTTAATACAATCAATTGACTCAACTAGGGACACCCCGCCAACTCGCCCCCATCCCCGTCCTCGGGGGAATTAAATTCTTCGCCTCCATCCCCGCGAATTCCCGAACCTCCGCGGGGTCCCATGTTCCCTAAAATTTAATAAAAAACTATTTTTTAATAAAGAAAATATGCAATAAAATCATAAAAAAATAATATTCATAAAAAATATTATATTATACATATAAGCATTTAAATATTATAATTTATATTAATGGATAAATACTACTTAAATATTGTTATATTAATATAATTAATTTTAAAATATTTTAATAAGTATATATATCTGCGGAGGTTGGGAATCTGCGGGGTGGAGGCAATGTTCCCCGCCCCGATCCCCGAATTGGAGGGCGGGGAATTATGCCCCCATCCCCGCCTCCACGGGAAAAAGATTTCACAAAGTCGGGGCCCCGATCGGGAGATCTCGTGGGGATTCCTGAACTTCGAGGAGTTTTGCCATCCCTACACTCAATTGATAAATGCCTTGAGTACCATAAATTACAAAATCAAATAATAATAATATTTTTTTGATATACGCAGCTCGATATATATATTTTGAAGATACTTGTCCTAGATTTATGTACAATTCTTGCTGTAAAACATAATAAAATTGTAGCTTTGTTATATGTGAAACATGCTTTGCTTGGTGATGGGAAATATAAAATCTGTATAAATTAGTCACCATGTTCGTAATATATTATTTACTTTGTGATTATTTGTAACACCCGGATCCGCTAACCCGCAAGTTCACAAATCCGGATCCAATAAGGGTGAGAAGTATTATAAATACCACCTAGGGGCGCCACATATTTTATTTTCTGAAATTCTGTGGCCGGCCCTAGGTAAGAGAGAATTCTTCCTCCTCCCTCTGTTCATGTTTTCATCTTCTGTTTCTCATCCCCTAAATTTCTGTTCGGCCTAAGAGAACAAGATCCTTCATCCAAGCAAGAGAAATGCCGAAGAGGACGTCTCCGAAAGAGTAGAACAAATCCCGAAGAACCCGAAGGTATGTTCCCTGGCGGATTCCTACTATATAAAGTAAAGTATTTAGATGTGCATTTGTTGAATTTTTCTATGGTTCATCTTTAAATATTGGATGATACGATCTCGATTTGGCACGGGCCGCGTCGATTCGGCACGGGCTGCGTCAGGCAGATGCGTGGCCGGATCGAGGACGACGACCGTGCGTCGGCGACCGCTGTTCGCGGCTGAACACGTGTCAGGCGGCGTTGTGCGGGCAACAAAAATAACATCAGGCGCTGTGCGCGCCTGGCAGCTCTACGGGCGACCAAGCACGCCAGGCGCGGTGCGCGCCTGGCGGCGCTATGCGTACACACTGGGCGACACACACCCATGATGAGGCGGAGCGCGACAACAACGACGCGAGGCAGGCGTACTCGAATCGGAACACAGAGCAGGTGATGGAGAGCGCGGTGGCGACGCGATACGCGGCGAAGAGCACAACACACGACGACGACACAAAGCGCGTAGGCAAGACATCGACAGGACGTGATCTGGAATGAAGGCGGCGCTATGCGCGACGGACGACACAACACTATGGCGGTGCGAAACCCTAGAAGACCACAGTCCGCGCCATTTTGGTTCGGCCTGTGTTGAACCACTCGGACGCGACCCGGTGACGTGGACCACAATGGCAGACGCGGTGTGCGGCCAACAGACACGGACATGGCGTACGACGCAGGGCGCGGCATAGAGCGCGGACGAAACGCACGAGACATACACGACGACGGAAAATCCTAGATAGAACACGAACCGTGTCATACTACGTGGCCCGTGTTAATTCGATCGGACACGGACCATATTTTGACCACACGGCCCGAGTCCTAGACTCAGTTGACAGACCTAAATCCTTGATTTAATACCTAAGAACCTTGTTGTGGTAAGGGTGCAAGATTAATAACACAAGTAGGACGATGATCATTATTTAGGAGCCGCCAGAGTTAATATTAGGCGGGTAGCGTGACGTGAATCCTCTTCGTTGAACAACGGGAGGAGACTGATATAAGCATGTGGCTCTTTGAAATGAAAATAAATTACTCATAAAATAAGATATATTATTATCTTTTTTTATTGGGTTGCTCCAACAATATTCTGGTCTATTAATTTTGTCAGATCTATATCACTTTGAATTGAACACTTAACTAGGAACTAGGGATGACACCCGAGGCGGCGGATATGTTCCCCGCTCCAACTCCGCCAACTCGCCTCCATCTCCACTCCCGTCTCAAATTCCCGTGGTGGAGGAATTAACTGTCTCGTCCACACGGATCTCCGCATCTCCACACGACCCATTCTCCTAAGTTCAACAAAAAATATTTTCTTAAAAAAAGAAATGTAATAAAATCATAAAAAAATAATATTTATAAAAATATCATATTATACATGTATGTTTTTTAAATATTATAATTTGTATCTGTGAATAAATATTACTTAAATAGTGTTATATTGATATAATTATTTATAAAATATTTTAATAAGTATATATATGTTTGGGAATTCGCGGGATGGGGGCAATATTCTCCGCCCCGATCTCCGAATTAGAGTGGTGAGGGGGGACTATGCCCCCCATTCCCGTCCCCCACGGAAAAAAAATTTTCAAAGTCGGGATCTTGATCGGGGATTTTCCGCGGGGATCCCCGAACTTCGGAGAATTTTATCATTCCTATACTTAACTATAATGAGTGATATTATATTTAATGGCTCGAACTCAAAATCTGTTTAGATTACCACACCACCACAATCTTCATGAAAGATTAATTTTTTCATTATTAGGATAATAATTTTTAAAATTTTATGCAAAACAAATTTTATCATAATAAGTGAATTAAATATAAAAAAATTCAACATATCAAAACCTATCTACATCAAATATGCTAAACACATCATACAAATTATTATATATCAACAATAAAAACAGCAAGAAAACTCACATAAAAAAATTCCGAATGAGATATAATTTGAAAGGCTTACTTTTGTTTTATTAAAAATTGCGTTAAAATTTAATCCTAATATAGTACGTTTTTAGTCATTGAATATTTTGTGATTATTGAAGATTTGTTTACAATTTTCTTTGGATCGAGGAAAAATGAAAGTAATAAAGAAAGACATATAGATAATAAATTAACTTTTATATTTTTCTAATTAATTAAAATTTTTTCCTCTAAATTAAAATTAAATAAAAAATAGAAATTATCCTCCTCCCTGCTGCTACTTTCTCCTTCCTTCTTACGTATTAAAAAAGCCAATGATTCATATATTCAGTAAATATAAATAGAACATTCTTTTTCCATAATCCACACACACAAACATATATTAACTAAAAAAGTTGTATGGCGGTAAATTTAAGGGAACAAATAACTGCTTTTTCTTTGGTATCCGCAGGAAACTTCCAGCTGCATGCGCGTAGACAGCAAAATGTTAATAAATTTTTATTATATTAATTATTATGGCAATTCGCAAAAATCTGCATTCTTCATTTTTAGGGTTTCGCGCACTTCCTTCTCCATGGCCCTCCGCCATGGCCAAAGCTTAGTGCGAGGGTGAACTCGAATTCCCGTCCCATGGTCGTCGCCGGACGCGACGATGCCGTGGTGGAAGAGTTCCATTTCTTCCTCCTCCTCCTCCTCTTCACCCAAATCCACCTCAGCCTCAGCTTCCTCCTCCCCCAAATCGACCCCGTCCCGCCGTTCCATTGACCTCCACACCCTCTTCGCCCGCCGCGAGGCAGCCAACCCCCGCTCCAGTCGCCAGCGCAAGCTCCCTCACACCTCCGACAATGATGCCGGCCTTATCACCTCTAATAACGGCGTTGGCGGCGACCCCACCTCCGCCAGCTCCGCTCCCTCCTCCCGCACCTCCAGCGGGCTCCTCCACCTCGACTGCGGACCCTCGTCGTCTCCCCTGTCCCAGAAGCTTCCCGTGCCAGAGTTGTCCACTTCCGCGCCTGCTCCGTGGGGTGCGCCCTTTGCCGCGTCGCCACATCGGGATTCTGTGATTGGGGGCCCCTTGAGCTGCCCTTTGCCTTCACCCAAAGATCATGAGGAGGGTGATGAAGCGAATGTCAGGGTTTCAGATCATCCGATCAATGGAGAGATCATGACCGCGAAGACTTCTCCTACCAGTCTGCTAGGAAGGTAAGACTATGTGTTATTGTGGTTAAGTCAAATTCATGTCCCTGTTTTAAACTGTAACTAAGAATAATCTGCAAGCTATCACCTTTTTGTTTCCTTTCTGGTATCAAAGCGAGATTCAAGGAATGCTTAGAGTTTGAGTTACAAAGACATTGTTGCCTAATTAGACAACAAGAAAGAATCTTTATCCCCCTTAACATTTTCTCCTTTTTATGCCAACTTATCTTATGGGCATCCAATCTCACATTCTGAATGATGTTTGCCTTAACTCTGTATCTTGAAATATCCTCGTTGAGGACTGGGGCAGATACAAGATTTCTGAGTATCTAGTTGATATAGCCAACTGAACTTTCAAGCTATAATCTAAAACATTAAGACAACTGATTAGGAAGATTTTCTTGATTTATGAAATAAGGCTAAGCTCATTGGAAATTAGCTTACCGAAAAAGAGAGATGGATGAATTTCTTTATTTGTTATATACAAACACCATCAAATTAATAATGAAGATAATTATGTTAAAGTAAATACATTGCTTCTACTATAATAGTAACAGTTTCATTCACTGAAATGTAAATACTAAACTAGATCAGAACAGTGGTGAAATTATCAATTTCATTGAAATGGAAGTACTAAACTAGATTTACTTTATGAGTAGTACTAAAAAAATACATTGTATATATTGTTCCTTCAGAATTCGTCTCTCTAGCATGTGTAGTGTAATCCCCATGTGTCATCAAGCCCTGCATCATCATGTAAAAATCCTTCTTGCCAGTGACTTGGCAGCTGCTATGGAATATGTTTATAAGGTTTCATGCATATCCCATCTAATAATGGTACTTCAATTGTGAAATATTTTGCATTCTTCAGTGTCAGATGTTTTGCAAGTCATATTCTCACTTTATGGATTTTTTTGTTTATGGAAAATTGCTATTATAAAGTCACTTCTTTTTTTTGTCTTTCAGAATGTTGAACATGCCAATATATGCTCATTTTTTGCAGTAAGATTCCTTATCAACGTTCTAACAGAGGTCCAGAACTTGTTGATGTATCAAGGGAGTCAACTTTTGGCTACCGTAAGAAGGTGTTCCAAGATCCAAATTCAGGTGGAACTAAAAACTTCAGATTGAATATACCACCTAAAAGTGCTCCTACTAGTGGCTTTTCAAGTCCTATTCGTAGCCCTGTGCGCAGCCCTCGAAGATTAAGTAACGTAGACTCTCCTTTTGGCATTGGGACCCATGGGTTTCAGGGGTGGTCATCTGCAGAGATTCCTTCCATAGATATGGCAACAGTGTTCTCCCCGCAGACATCACCTGACAAAATTGTCGGCAGCCCTGATCGTTCTCCAATTTATAGTCCAACAATAAGGAGCCCTGTCTTAAGATCCAGAAATCCTAGTGCTCCTCCTTCCCCATTTCATCCTAAGATGTTTCCTGACAACTCTTATACCAGCCATGATAACGGTTGTAACGGCAATGTCCACCCACTTCCTCTTCCTCCAAGAGTTACAACTCCATTACCATCTTCTTTTGCACCAAAGCCTGAGCCAGCGCCAATGGCAGGTCAGTGGCAGAAAGGAAGACTCATTGGAAGTGGCACTTTTGGGAATGTTTTTGAAGCCACCAACATGTATGTTCTGGCCTTGATTGGTTGACCTGTTCTAGATTCTTTTTTTGTTCAGATGTGACCATTGCAACTGTGCAGACATACTGGAGCTTTATGTGCTATGAAAGAAGTTAATATAATTCCTGATGACTCCAAATCAGTTGAAAGCATCAAACAGTTGGAACATGTTAGTTGTTCGTACCATCTTCGATGTACTATTATTTATTCTACTTATATTAAAGCTCTCTGACAACACTATTTTTAGGATCATTAATACCTCTTGTTTCTTTTTCCCTTTTCACTGTTTCTGTTAATACATTCATATGTTGAAAAGTATCTATCTTGGGTTCTTTTGTTCCCAAGACTGCTGCTAATTTTCTGCCTTTTACTGAGGTTTTTACAAACGGTTGCTTAATATGCTTTATATGATGTCCATATGTTTCCATGCAGTACTTACTGTGATTTAGTTACAAAGGTTGTGTTGCATAAACATCTGAGCTATTGACTTTTTCTACCTGCAGAAGTTGAATTTGTTTCCCTCATGTTGAGTTTGTCTAAATCACCCTTATTAATCAACTTTCCCTATATGATTTTTAGTTGTTCCGTTCCACTTGTTTGACTTGATTGATGTGAAGTGATTGATCATGTTTTTCTCTTTGCAGGAAATAAAGTTTCTTAGTCAATTTAAGCATCCAAATATTGTACAATATTATGGGAGTGAAACTGTGAGTATTTCTCTTCTCTTTTTTGGTATTTTTTATATTGCTTTTGTCTTTGCAACATGTAAGTTAACTATTTGTCATGTTTCCAGATCCATGATCGGTTTTACATATATCTTGAATATGTTCATCCTGGTTCGATTAATAAGTATGTTCGTCAGCATTGTGGTGCCATGACAGAATCCATGGTCCGAAACTTCACTCGTCATATTCTTAAGGGGCTGGCCTATTTGCATAGCAAAAAAATTATGCACAGGTATACATAATTTCAATGAAGTTTGTTCCAGCACCTTCAAATTAATTGATGTATTTTTAGCTCAAGTTGGGTAAATGATTCACTGTTAAAGGAGAAAAAATATATAATAGTCAAATAGAGATTAAACATGTCAAGTATGATTGACGAATTTGTCAAAATTGCTAACTATATATTAGTTATGTCAACTATCATGTTTGTTAGTATCACTACTCTGTTAGATTTATTTTGGGGCATATACAGTGTAAAATACAGATGTCGTAACAAATAGAGAAAATCTAAGCATATGCCAACGACAATCTGACTCTAAGATGTTTCTGTCTTCATTCCATTGGTTTTGCCTTCAAATCATGTTCTCCAATTCTGATGCAAAATTATTTAATCATTTCATATATGAATTAGGATTGCTCACACATTCAATTTCTTACTTATGTTACATGGTTTCTTCTTTTTGTGCATGTTATTTTTCTTCTCTGTCAAAAGATGTTCGTTAAAATCATGTCATTGTTTGCCTGTCTATCTACACTTAGCTATAGCACTAGGGATAGAATTAATGTGATCTATATTTTGTTCTTACACAATAATTCAATTCTGTAGGGATATCAAAGGAGCAAATTTGCTGGTTGACATAAATGGTGTTGTCAAGCTGGCTGATTTTGGGATGGCAAAACATGTAAGGATGATTTCTGGATTTAGATAATTTTCATCTTGCATATGATTGTGAAAGTTTCATCTTTCCTATTATCTGTTTTTTTAGGCTAAAAAGAGCAGTTAACCTATCTAATTAAAGGATGGTTAACAATGTATTAGCCATCCACTTTATTCAGTATTTTTACCTATACAAAGATCATTACAGTTACTGAGTGAGCACTCTCCCACTCTTTTGAAACCCCTCAAAAAGAGATGTGATATACATGTAGCATCTCTCTCCCTCAAAAATAGTGGGGTCATGATAGAGCCGCACATCCCAGGTGGCTGCCATTCGACACTATCAAAAGACATCCATCTTGTCACACCTCATGTACCAAGTCCTTGTCACAAACAGCAAACTCCATACTGATAAAGCATTAAAAAATAGGTGAAGATCTCGTCTCTTGCCACCCTGCAATATATAGGAGTTATCCATGCTGGATGCCATCTCGCACTATAAACTCTTGTGAGGACCATACTACGCCTCAAAAGTCAAGCAAAAATCTTGACTTTGAGGGGTCTACGTGATCTCTAAATGCATAAAATCTGATCAGAGCGCCCTTGAAATCAGGTGTCATTCAGTAATATGAGACTGATGTCGCCGGTCTTCTTCTAGTGTTGCTAGCCTGGGGAAGGTGTCGTCCACTCAAGCTCCCAAGAGGAGAAATCCACCCTTGAACTGAGGGAAGCGGTAAAGAGAGGCCTCAACAAGGGATGATCCTGAGACCCCATGCTAGAATCACGATGTTCCATGGACTAGGTTTGGCTGTGACTCCCATGACAGATCCTGACCATAGCACGTGAAGAGTACTGTGCACCATAGGTCACCTTCTTAACTCTTTAATCGAGGAACTTGCAACTTGTTTATTTTCTATGGTGGTCAATTTTTCTTGTAAAATCCCTTCCCAGCACGATGAAATTGCATCAAACTAAGGACTAAAAAATGGATACTGGGGAAAGGAGCATAACATATAGAGAGTAGCAGAAGCAAATGGATAATAAGATTGGATGAATGCTGACTGTGCAAGGTCATTGGTCATTGAATTCAGAGAATTGAATAAAGTGGTGACAAAAAAGTTATCTCTTTGAGCTCTATTAGATATGGGTGAGCTTTTGCATGACACAAAAAGTCCCTTACATACAACAGGCGCTGCCAAAGATAACACCATTGCATTGAATCTAGAGCTTTTGACCTTCCTATTCAGGATTTGTCTCTAATTTAAAATTTTAATTTGTGTTCTTTATTAAGCAGTCAGATTGGGTTTAAAAGAAAATAATAAGCTCATATATACAGATAATATACTTATATATCTTATTTGAAGGATCACGGATTCTCACTTGTTGCATCACTTACTAACTTTACAAGAAACAAAAACCCTTCCATTTTTCTTCTTTAGAGGGAAAATGGTCAATGGCAACTTACGTAGTAATCCCACCATATTATAGGTAATAGGGTGTATGAGGGAGAAGCTATACATTCATGACCAAAACAAAAACAAAACCAGAATGTACTGTGAAATTTCTCAACTCATTATAAATGTCTCTGGCTCTCCACCCATTTCCTGACTAAAGAAAAAAGGTGTTGCATGATTTTTGTATGAGCACGTAGATCTCCAAAAACAACGCTGTTCCTTTGTAGCCGAATGGCCCAAACAACTTGCAGTGTGGTTTGTCGTCAGTTGATACATAATGAATGTTGTGGAACTGGGTGCCTTCAGACATACAACTCCTACAAAAGCTCCTCTAAGAAAAGAACTACTCCAAAAGACCTCCTCCATTCCTCCCTTGCCACTGAACATCCATAAAAAGAATTAGAAATGGTCTCCTTCGATCCTGTGCATCCTTTCAAAAGAAAAAAAAAAGAAAAATCCTCCACAGATCCCCACATCATATCTTCACTTGGTGCCCATCTCACCCTGTAAACTCCGTTGTGAACCTACCCCGTCTAATTAGTCATGCATAGAACTTAACCTTCAGGGGTGCCCTTGTCTTCTGATTCAGATACAGTTCTTCCTGAGATCCTCTTTTTATCAATCTGTGGGTCTCTAAGGCTCACTAATGTGTATATTTGCCACACACTAAACTGACTTGTACATATCAAGGTGATCCATTTTTTTTTGAGAGGTGGCATATTTGTTTTGTTTCCACTAAAAACAAAAATGTTCTTGCTGTTCAGTGTTTGTATCAATATATCTGATCTGAAAATCCTTTTAATTTCTGAATTTTTCTAAAGACGATGTTTACTTCTATCTATTGTATTTTGTTTGACATGTTGCCATAGAACTTTTATGGTCTACATAGTTCCAACACAATTCTTATATCTTTGGGTTGAGGTGCAATGTGGAGGACATCGTAATATTTGTTTTGACCATGATTAGAGAATGGAAGAGGCAATAGTGGTAGCAAAACAATTTTTTTGTATGCAGTTAGACATTTTAATAACACTGCACACCTTCGTCAACATAATGAGATGTCAGTAACCAAAAAAAAAATGTTTGCACAACCTCTCCTATAATGATGTCATCATTTATTCCTTCAGAAAAGAGTATGTTGACGGATTTTAGATGACAATGCTGCAATTATTGTATGTTGATGGATTTTAGATGACAATGCTGCAATTATAGCGTTCTTCTCATTGTTTTTCATTTGCAGTTATTTCCGGTTTTCCCTTGTCTTTAGCAGTTGATATAGCTTGCATGCTTAGACAACTTTTCTTATGTTTTAGTTAAGTGGAGCAATGGGGGCTCTTTCACTAAAGGGAACACCATACTGGATGGCTCCTGAGGTTGGTTACTTTTTCTTTTACATCACAATGAGGTGTTGTTTTTTCATCTGTGATGTTGTTTTTTCATCTGTGAGGTTGGTTACTTTTTCTTTTACATCACAATGAGGTGTTGTTTTTTCATCTGTGATGTTGTTGCTAATTGAGATGATATTTTGTATTTTTTGTTTCTTTGTTTGATATGATCGGGCTTACAAATNTGAGGTTGGTTACTTTTTCTTTTACATCACAATGAGGTGTTGTTTTTTCATCTGTGATGTTGTTGCTAATTGAGATGATATTTTGTATTTTTTGTTTCTTTGTTTGATATGATCGGGCTTACAAATTACTTCATATATTTCGAGAAGCCTGTTAAGAAATTTTAGTGAGGAAAACCATTTTGTATTGTTTATGACTTGTGTTTGCAGGATTATATATGCTTGTCTTAAACTATTTTTATTGTTACCTCTCTGTTAGTTGTATACATGCCCCAAACTATTTTTAGGCATCTCTCTAGAAAGGTATATTTCTTCACAAGAATGTTCTGGCATGGATCTTTTTTTTTTGTTAGTTTAGTCTATCACCCTATTCTGTTTTGGTTATTGATGAATCGATGGAGGGTATCAAAATTAAGATAACCCATGTTGCATGGATATGGATATGGACCGGTAACTGGTATGTATATGAGGTTTGCTAGTTTTCTTTACTCCAGGTATGAGTACACTGATACATACTATAACTTTTTTATAAGGTTATTTCCTCTAAAACCCCTTGAACTAGAACTTTTCAACATCTAATTCTAAAATATAAATTTACAATTTAGTCCATGAACTTATGCCAATTCGACACTTAGGCCCTTCCATTAAATTCCATCCAAAAATTTGTTTATTATTCTAATAATTATGAAAAGTCAATTATACCCTTACTTCTTTAATATATAAGAAAAAAATTAAAAGGAAAAAAAACAATATGAGCACAATACTTCTAATTATTAGAAAGATACTATTATTTTTTTCACTCCTATGGATTATTTTATTTTAAATATTTTTGCTGTAATACGAGGATAAGGGTAACTGGCATTTCATAGTTATTAAAAATTAACTTGACAGATTGGGTGGAACTTAACCGCATGACTCAAGTATCAAATCGGGATAAGTTTAAGGACTAAAATTTGTAAATTTATAGTTTAGAGTTAGATATGCAAAAAAGTTATATTGCAGGAGGTGTTAGAGGAAATAACCCTTTTCTATATGCATCGAAGATTACAAGTTTCACGAAATATCCTCTCAAAAAAAGTTTCACAAGACTAAACATTGAGAAACATGCAAAGAACAATATACTATTGTTTTATCATATTATGGATCAATTACTCAAGATTGCACAAAATTGTGTTCGACTTTTTAAGATGGCCTTTTACAGAAGAACTCAATACGAATTTGGGTATCCAACAAATACCAATATGTACTTGGTATGGGTACATGAAGGAAGTCGAAGTATTCATGCTTCACAGGAGATACCATGATGTATATCACTTGTAGATAGTGTAGTTCGAGAATGAAGGTGGTCAGAAATAGATTTGTCAATGTAGTTAGTTTTCATGGGTAAGTGTATTCAAGGTTGATGAATGATTACTTTTTTGATGCAAGGTTGATGAATGATTATTGGATATTTAGGATCAACAATTCGATGGATGGATAAGTGAATGAGGGATGAATATCAATTTGGACGCACAGAAGAAACACCAGCGAGAATTTATGAAATTGCCAATTTGTGATTTAACTTCTTTCTTGAAAGGGAATTTGTGATTAAACTTAAACTTCTATAGAACTAGGCCAATTCTTTTTACATATAGCATTGAGTGTGAAGCTTAAAGAAACAACTAACCTGTCGTAAGTGTTGGCTGCAATATCAAGTGTCTAGCTTGATGTATAGCCTCAATAGTAACTATGTTGTCATGAAAGTTGGTGGTAGTTAATTCTTGTGAGAGATCTAAGTGGAGATGTCGAACTAATTTGGTGGCTGAGATTTATATGGTAATACATAATTGTGTATGAACCATTGAATATTTGACACACGAGAATAATAATGAAGGATCGAACAATCAACCCCACCACTGAGACTGGAGTGATGATTATGATGACAGTGGAAATAACCTTCAGTTATAGGAGCTTGTTTCCTTTTTTCCTTCCCTTGAATTTCCTTTCCAATTACATTTTGCCTTCCCTAGTTTATCTTCTGTTACAACATCTGATGATTCTAATCCAACATCGTTTTTGTTAAGAAAATGTTAGTAAACATTTTTATGTAATTTCTTCTTAACATATAAGTATGCATTGAAGAGTTTAAATGAAGTTTTGGCCCCTAACTATCCTCTCTCTTATCAGACCCAACATCTTTCCCAAAGTAGGTCCGCAATTTCAACTTCTCTTGACTGTCCCTTGTACCTAATGTGATGCAGGACAACCTCTAATTCATTATGAGCGTAGGAGAAGGAAGAAGATTCTAATTAGGAGTAGGAAGATTAAATCCGTAGGAGATTTCATTTTAGTAATAAGTTTTCCTTTTAATTGGCTTTTCCTTTTCTTAGTATTATTTGGAATCTTATTTCTATTATTAGTTTGATTAATCCATATATTAGGATCCCTATAAAAGGACTTGCATGGTTTGTAATAGACATCTTTTCAGAAATATATGAATCTCTTTTAATCTCTTAGTTAATTATTAGTTAGGGTTACATTAAGTGGTATCAGAACTTAACCGTTTGATTGTCATCTAACGGTTTTGATCTTCATCCACAACCCTAATTCTCTCTCTACGTCTGCTGCCTGCCACCACCTCTGACTGCTGCTTCAAGCGCTGTTGCTTCTGCCCCGTTCTCTCTCTCTCTACGTTGGCTGCTTCCGCCGCCGCTGTGCATCGCCGCTGCCCTGACCTGCTGCTATTGCCGCTACTGCTGCTGCTCGCCGTCGCCGCCGCTTGCGGTTGCCCCGTTCTTTGCGACTGCCTCCATCATTGAGGCTTCTTCTGTTGCTGCTACTTCTGCTGCCTCCATCGCTGCGGCTTCTGCTGTTGCTACTGGTCGTCTTTACCACCGTTACTGCAGCTGCCGCTCGCGTTTGCCCCCGCCGCTGCTTCTGCTCGTGGTTGTCCTTTTTCTTTTTCTCTTTTTTTTTTCACGACTGCCTCCATCGCCGAGGCTTCTGCTGTTACTTTTCGCGGTTTCTCTGTTACTGCTGCTGCCTCCATCGCGACAACTCGCGCGCGATCCTGAGCATCCTCTTCGCCTTTGCCAATGCTGCCACTGCTGTTCCTTCTGCAGCGTCGCCTCCGCCTGAACGTATTGTTGATATTCTTGAAGATCAGACTACTTTCACTGCTCAAGGTCCTGTTAGGCGTTTTTTGGTTCGTTGGTCTGATCGTTCGGTGCATGATCTACTTGGATTACTGAAGATGAATTTCGTCGACTGGATGCTGATCTTTTGGATGCTTATTGCCAAGATCACTCGCCGGAGTCGAGTTTTTCTCCGCCGGGGAGAGTTGATGCAGGACAACCTCTAATTCATTGTGAGCGTAGGAGAAGGAAGAAGAATTCTAACTAGGAGTAGGAAGATTAAATCTGTAGGAGTTTTCCTTTTAGTAATAAGTTTTCCTTTTAATTGGCTTTTCCTTAGTATTATTTGGAATCTTATTCCTATTATTAGTTTGATTAATCCATATGTTAGGATCCCTATAAAAGGACTTGGATGGTTTGTAATAGACATCTTTTCAGAAATATATGAATCTCTTAGTTAATTATTAGTTAGGGTTACATTGTAAGTAGTTGGTTTTCATAAGTTTATGCTGATCCCGATGCAATGTGTTCCCACCTTTGATGTACGCCTAAACCTTCGACCTCTTCCTCACTTTATCCAGATTCCCTCATCCTCTCTTCCCTCATCAACTTTTCACCTTAATGATTGGGTGTGTTTGTGGGTTTTAGATTCACTTTGGGTTTCAAGATGATCTTGAAGCCTCGTCTGGAACCTTTGCATCCTCATGATAATCTCGAACCCCTGTTATGGGTCCAAAATGTGGTCTTTTTCATTAAAGAATGCAATTCAACCATGGAAGAACAAAGAAGTCTCAAACACAGATGAAGACTACCTATGTACAAATTGCGACTGTTGAGTAAAGAAGTATATTAATGTCCCTTACTTCCCTTTCCAAAAGCAAGTGTATTTATGTATACATGCTGCTATTATAGAATTTTTTTTTGAAGGGCTGCTATTATAGAATTACATCAGGTGCTATCATAGTCTTTTCTTTTTGTTTATCCAATCTTCTGAATTTATTGTTTTTTATCCAAAAAAAAAGCTCTATTCTTATGTTCTTATCAGTTAAATGGTTATTTCCTCTAACACCCCCTCAACTATAATTTTTTTCACATCTAACCCTAAAATATAAGTTTACCAATTTTAGTCTTCAAACTTGTCCTAGATTGTCAATAAGTCATTCGTTAAATTCCATCCAAAATTCTGTTAACTATTTTTTATTAATTACAAAATGTCAATTTTACCCTTTTTTTTGAATATTATAAAAATAGTTTTAAAAATAAAAAAAGGCAACAATATGAACAAGATATTTCATAATTATTAGATAATATTTGTATCCTTACCTTGTTTTTTTGTTTATAAGTTTTGTATTGTATTAAAGAAGTAAGGGTAGAATGACATTCATAATTACTAAAAAAAAATTAGATGACATTTAATAGAAATACTGGATTGAAAAATTGGGATAAGTTTGAGGATTAAAATTGATAAATTTATAGTTTAGGGTTAGATGCTGAAAAAAAATTATAATAAACAAAATGCCTTTTTCTTCATGATATCTTTTATTTTATTTGATTCAAGTTATGTGATCTTATAAGGCTGTTTTAGGCATCTTGTAAAGTTGTTATTTTGTCCAATGAACAATCTTCGGGTGTTCTTGGTGTTTGATTTGTCTCAGGACAGCATATAACCAGGAAATATATACTATTTTCATCTTGTTTTCTTGATCTCTTTTTGCTTTTATTTCTTTATCAACTGTTATGAGCTTTATTCTCCTCAAAAACCAACGTAGGCCTGCTTGTGGGTGAGGATTTTGAGATTTCTAAACCCATGGTATGACACCATTGTCTAAAAAATTGGTGTAAAATTTTGAAATAGGTGTTTGGATGCACCTTTGAAATCTTTTAATTTTTTTTACTGACTATAAACATAACATAAAATGCTATATTAGTGTTAAAGTTGTTGTACAGTCATTACGTTAAATTATAAAATAAAAAATATAATGGTAATATTGAGGCATACAAATTCAATAGATACAAGCTGGGAAAGCAATGGCATTGGAGGGATATGCTTGAAGCTGCATCAATGCAGGGATGTTTGAAGCTATAAAGGCAGATTGTATGGTTGTGTTTGAAGCTGGGCAAGTTGTAACACTGTAGGGATGCAACAACTTGCTTGGGCATTGCAACCTCCTTTCCCGCACTGGCTACCGCCGGTGGCCATTGTTGCAATTGTGCTTTGGTGCCAAGTGGCCAGCTACGAGGCGTCGACGAATGAGAGTACCACAAGCGGCATAAGACCTGCGGGATGCACTCCAAGGCGCCACCAAGGTTGATACAAGGACATGTGAGTGCAGTTGGTCAATCTTCGCCTAGATGGCCTCCTGGGAGTAGACAAGATGAGCAGAAATGCCCATCGCCTCTTCCTCTTCCACCAGTAGTGGGTTTATTATCGAAGATGATTTAGTTGCTGCCGGAGGATGCAAAGAATAGAACTGCTAATTTTCATTTGTTGTTCAGTTCTCATCTATTTTGTTAGCATGACACATAATGTGTGTAAAAAAAACAAGGCGTTCATTGAAATGTTGAAAATAGAGGTCGGACCTCATATTCTTTTTCAACATAATCTCCCAAAAACTGGGTTTTTAATCCATTAATAGAAGTTGGGCCAAATGTGATTTTAAGACTTTCACGACTATGAGAAAAGAAAACTATGTATTAGCCAAATCCAGTGTTTTTACTGAGCATCCAAGCACACCCATTTGGTATACATGCTAACCTATCTACATTAGCAATTATTTTATTTAGGATTTGCAGAGCTCACCAGATTATCATGTTTGGTTGATTGGTATTCTTAATTCATGTGGTAATCTGAATTTTACCTACGTGTCTTTCAAAATTACCAGCAATGTGGAGATATGCCTTCTTATATTTTGACAGAATTGCCTACAAATCTAACTTTCAAAGTTTTCATCTACTCAATTTCACTTGAGGTCAACTGTACCTATATGTCAACTGTACCTATATGTTATTCATATTTTCCTTTCTTCTTTTGTTTATCAATAGTAATATGCAGTTAAAGTTTCAAATTATTTTTGAGGATGTTCTAGTAATTTTATCTTCACAACAATCATGATAATTTTTTTTTTGAAGGATGAAAGGATGGTTAACCAAGGGTGTTAGCCATCCAGATTTGTATTAATGATTTAAGGGAGTACAAGAGTTTTAAGTTACAATAATGGAGAGCATACATTTCTCAATGTTTCTAAGTGACACTAAAGAGTGTTTAACCATTCTCTTAGCAGACTTTTCGCATGTGTCCAAATGTTCTCTGCATAGCTTCTAGCATTCTGAAAAATCACCTGAACAATCATGATAATTTGAATCATCACTTACACTATTAGTAATTACCAAATAAAATATTGTGATGTTACTGGTAATTTTAGAAGTGGTAATATATTTTAGTGGTGATTCAAATTACTGGTTAATTATATAGTGATGAAAGAGATTTTAAATGATGAGATCACAATTCAAGGGTTTAAATTTCACTTTGTTTTTCCTGATAATTTCTTTATTAATTGGGATGAAGAAGACTGTAAATGCTTTATAAGATATCTTAGAGGAAAAGATACACTAAATTCTATATGACATTGTAGTCAACACAAAACTGAAAAATCTTGTTATAATAAGTATGGTGGCCAACAAAGGAAGTTAAACTTTGGGGACAGTTAAGGAGGATAGTTGCTTGAGATTTACCTTGTTTTAAAGCATTGTAAACATTGTCCACATCAATTTCACCTTATTACTTTATTCTTTTCTTTTGCCTTCCATGAAACCCATCACTATTATGCATTTCTAGTTTCTCTTTCATTACAACTTTATCACGTATTTCTTATTTCTTTGCTCTTGTGCAAAAAAGTGAACATATCATTTGACTTAATTTGTAATAAAGATAAATATATGCATGCATGTGTGTGCGTTAAAATGTAGTTCTAAACATTGTTCCGATATTTGAGCTTTTGCAATTCTCTCCTTGTGCATTATTGTTCTTAAAATCACTGTTATCCTGTTGCAGGTTGTGCAGGCTACAATGAACAAGGATGTTGGTTATGATCTTGCTGTTGACATATGGAGCTTAGGTTGTACAATCATCGAGATGTTTTCAGGAAAGCATCCTTGGAGTGGTCTAGAAGGGGTAAATATGGATTTTCTCTAGTCATTGCCATCTGGCTCTATATCATTTTAATTTTCTGATGATATTACATTTTAAGCAGGCTGTAATGTAGAAAATGCCATAACTTTGATGTAACATGTAGACACTGAAAAATGCTATGTTGAAATTGTTTACTGCAATAGTTATCACCTCTCATGTAGGAGTCCTCTTTTTCTCAAAAAAGTTGTTGAAATCATTTAGTTGTATGAGTCTACTAAAGTTTTTGGCATGCCAAAATGCTTGAGGATTAGATTTAGTTTTATAATTCAATATATGCATTTGTAATAATACTCTACTTGAAGGAAAGAAATTAGTAATTATTACTGTAACTTTTACAAAGTCATTAAATAATGATTAAATAGAGAACTTTGATTTGTCTGTATACAATAGGGGCATAATGTTTGCATAAAAAATGTTTAGTGGTTTGTTGTACTCAGTAGAGAGACAATAAAGCTTAGCTCTATGAGCTTATACTTCTGTACTACTAACATGCCATAGATTTTTTTTTTCATATATTTAATCTTGTCAAATGTAATATTTTATTTAGTATTTGTTTCCAAGTGAAACATATTTCTGCAGACTATATTTATGCTCTCATAAGAACATGCCATATTTGGAAATAAGGTTGAGGTGCAGTGACACATTTTGTGATTAAGAAGTTCGGAAATCAATTTCTAGTAATGGAACTTCCTGAAATCTTTTATTTCTTGTTTATATTTTTCAGTACTAGTGGATTTCTTTCCGTACAAGACACACACACACATATCATAGATAGAAGAACCGTTCATGATGTTATATCAATATCATCAAATCAGGGTTACGATTCACCAACCCGCAAGTTCTTTTTATGAAGCACAAGCAGGGGAATTTACCCTGGAAGCGGAAGAACTTTTAATCAAGTCTTCAGAAAAATAAATCACTTATTGATAATAGACTGGCCTTATTTAATAAGATGAATCTTTTATTTGGTCTTATTTTGTTTTCTCTCTTTTGTTTTTCTTTTTTTTTGTGAGTGAAGTGGATGACTAGCAAGGTGCGGTAGTCCTCGAGGCATCTCCATTAATATATAAAAGGATCTTATAAGGGCTAGAGATGAGCTAAATCAGTTACATATGTGAACCCCACTCCCTATAAATGAAATTTGCATGTCTCACAGTTTGTTTTTCTCTTTTAAGCTGAACATTTCTTTTTTTGAGAGAAGATGAACTATTTTTGTACCTAGTGTTTCTATAATCTGTCATGTGATCTGCCCACTGTCAGCATATTTTTAAAATTACTTCTTTTATTTTGACTATTTTGCATTTGATTTTCTTGTTGAAGTATCTAGTTGACTTGGGATAAATCTACAGGCTGCAGCTATGTTTAAAGTATTGCATAAAGACCCGCCAATACCCGAGGCATTATCCAATGAGGGCAAGGATTTTCTGCAACGTTGCTTTCGTAGGAATCCTGCAGACAGGCCAACAGCGAATATTTTGCTAGAACATCCATTCATACGACATGCCAACCACTACAACCACCATGGCTCACTTCAAGCATTTGCAGGGATGAGAATAATTGTAAGCCTCCAGACTTGTATGTATAAAATGTCATCATTCTAATAAAAAAAACAGAGATAAATTTGTAAGTCAATATTTTTTTCACATTATACTAAAAAGGATTTCTGTTGCAGGATAATAGTATAAGCCCAAAGGACAAGAGTAAATCAAAAAGTGAAGCTTGTGTTAAAGACAATCACTCTACGAATTGGTGAGCTTAAATTTACTGTTTGATTGTCAAAGTATTGTATTTTTATTGGATCTTTGGATCCCAAAACTATTGAATGTTTCTTGTTTTCTGAACAGTGAACACTTTAGTCATTCCCATCCTGAGATTTCTGAGGCAACATTCTCTAGGCCTACACTTCGTTCTGCTCCTGAGATTCTTAGTTTATCCCCTTTTCAAACTTCAGCTAATCCCACAGCGGATTCTGTGCCATTGGCTACTGGAGATTTCCCACCTTATGCATTTCCAAACCTTACATGAAGAAAGTTGGTCTTCTCTGAATAGGCAGGCCATCTATCTGATAGAGGTGGGTCTTGGGGGAGCTGTGTTCAGAGGCTAATGGAGGTTTTATTATCTATGCCTTCTAGCCTCGCCTGTGCTTTATTACTTGTCAACTCAGTCGAAGCAGGTGCTTTTTCCATACCACGTTACAAAGGAAGCTTATAAATACTGCTTTATGCATCTTTGTGAATTAGATTACACGGATTTCTCCCACAGGAAGCTAGTGGATGTTTCACTGTGGAGAGCTGTATGTTGTATCATGACTTTGTTGTAAAACGGTTCATCAGGGTTGCAAGTCCCATAACCACTCAAAACAACATCGTAGTGTCAGAAACTAGCTCCAGTTGTAGATGAGGCTCTTCCAGCATGTAGAATTCAGCAGTTAATTTTAAGTGATTGACCGGGCACTACTGAGGGATACTGTTCATAGTGTAACGTTGAAATGTTGTGCAACTTTAAGTTCTGTACAGAATTAAAAGTAATTTGTATCTGGGTAACCAATTTACCCCATGTATTAAGTATGTATTTGTGACTAATAGTTCATGTATTCCCTTCTGATTAGCCACTGCTGGAGTCATGTAATGTTCCTTATTATTATATTCCTGGATGGACTGTTTGGTGCTTTGAGAAGCTGAGGACGTGATGTTCTTGTTTGTTATTAGTTGAGGATGAGCAAAATATGTTCCATATTGCACCTTTCATTTGTTTTCACTGCTCACAGATTAAAATACTCCAATGCCTCAATCTTATATTATAGCATAATGGGATAGTCTTAGTTTGCCGTAATTGTTGTAAAAAATTTATTATGATTTATATTTATAAGAGGTATTTTTTTTATTTGGATAGATGTAAATAAAATTTTGAAAAATGAATTACATTTTGATTGGAATTAAAACTTTGAGATAAATATTTAGTTAAAATAAAATATTATTGTATATAAATAAATAAATAATTAAGTGAAATAAACAATTATGATTCTTCTGGGAACTGTATACTGTACAACACACTACATCTGATATGGTGTCATAACTATTTGTGGATGAATGAAATAACAAGCCGTTTAAGGTTAAACTAAGTTGGAGTTTATTTTCTGCTAAGTTATTACGATAATGTGATTATTGAATGCGTATAAGTTTAAGTAAGCTTTTTAATGAAGATGCAACCTTTCTTGATGGCCCATTTCTACTTAATAAAATTACTAAACAAATTTTCTAACTTCATAAAATTTCTTTTTTATTCAACTAAATATACAATTCTGAGCTGTTGGCGATACTTAATTTAGTTGACTTCAATAAAATTATAATAAAATACCAATACATTAAATTTATATGCTAAGACAACTAATATTTTCATCTACTTGCAATGATAAAAAAATCTCTTAACCAAAGTTAGCATAAACAAAATAAGAATATTTTTTCTCTCAGATTTTATGAAATAATAAATTTTTATATAATAATAATCCTTATTCTTAAATTAGCGGTTCTACAAGTGCCCGTTTTCAAGGATTAATTTTAATTCTTACTTTACTACAATACTTGATATTTTGAGCGGTTAATAAGCACATAGTGATTTTATTAATTAATGTGATTTAATGGCTTGATTTTAGAGGTTCAATTAAAAATAATAATAACAAATTGTTTAATAAATTTAACAGTTGAATGAGTTCATTTATATCAAATGACGTAAATGATCTAATAAATTACTCAAATTCTAATATTATATACATAACTTTTTTTATTGTAATGTAATAAGTCATTTTTGTGCTTGAAGATTAAGTACTTACACGCGCGTGCATACATATATACTAAAATATTATATTCACACTATCTATTTTATTTTTTGATAATGTATATAAATAGTCATAAAGACCTAATAAAAGAAAATACATTTTACAAATAATAATTTTCATCCTGGAAATGATAAATAATTATGATAGGAAAATAATGATCTAAGCTTATTTACAATATAAATCATATAGTTTATGTTGAAGAAGAAAAGAAAAAAAAATAGAATAAAAAGTTCAATCTCTATCTTCTATACTTAAATATTTAATTAAGTTAATATATTGAGAATATTTAATTAATTGCTAGACGGTATTGTCAATATTACTTCACCAAATAATTTATTTAACGATTTAATTGCTAACTCAAACGCTGATTTTCTGTGTAGCAATCATAACCCAAATCTCTCTAACCTTCACGATATCACTAGAAATAGAACTGACCCATTTGGTGTAGTTCGATAGCCGAATCAAACCAAATGCATTTATAATAAGCATTTGATAATTTTAGTCAATGGAAGTCCATTCAAAAGTTCAATCTCTATCTTCTATACTCTTAATATTAATTAAGTTAGTATATTGAGAATATTTAATTAATTGCTAGATGGTATTGTCAAAATTACTTCATCAAATAATTTATTTAACGATTTAATTGCTAACTCAAATGCTGATTTTCTATGTAGCAATCATAACCCAAATCTCTCTAACCTTCACGGTATCACTAGAAATAGAACTGGCCCATTTGGTGTAGTTCAATAGCCGGATCAAACCAAATGCATTTATATAAGCATTTGATAACTTTAGTCAATGGAAGTCCATTCACTAAAATCTAAGTCTTCTCATAATTAAATCTCATTGATATTGTTTATGATACTTGCAATTTTACATTTATTTCATAGCTTTCCAACATAATTTCACATGGGAAGATTAAAAGACTAAGAAGTCGCATAACTTATAAATGTATAACATTAACATTACTAGTTCGAATTGACTCGATCCAAACTTAAATCCAATCAATTTCGATTGTGTCAACTTGATGATAACAGGATCTTTGGATTCAATCAAATCCTATCCATCATAATCAAGTTGGATCGAGTTAAGTAATTGGGTTATCCAATTAAATTTTTATTTTAGCTTAACACATCTTAATTTTAAAGCAATTTTAAACTTCAAATCTAAAAAAAATAAAAAATGGTTCGATCACTAGGTCAAATTAATCCGATTTGAAAATTTGAAATCGTACCCGACCCTTTCATGATCGAGGGTTTGGATTCGACCTGGTCAAGAATCCTAACCATCCTAATTAGATCTGGACCGATTCGAATAGTCAGATTCATCATGTCCATATGAACACCCCTAATCTTAATAATTATGTTACTTAAAGGAAGAACAACTAATGGAGTTGGCCAAATTAAGAGTGCATTTCACTTCTCTTGTTGCCTTGACTTCATTAAATGAATAATAACACATATTTTATTCACGAGTTCTAGTTTATACATGAAAAGACAAATTCAGTGTTGGGTTAAAATTAGATCCGCTACAACGACCTAAGTCTATATCATTAAGTTAGCTATGGAGATCATAACCATATTGTTAACAATTATTATTTAGTATATTTTGTAGATATTTTGTTGTAAATATCTCTGTAACATCTATTTATAAATGTACACCATTAACATATTAATAATATCAAGGAAGCACGTTACCACATGGTATCCAAGCCAATTGATATCTCATCTTCTTCATCCACCTACCTTTATTTTCAAACATCATTCCCTTCTGGATTTCCTGCCTTCGGCCAGATAACTCATTTCTTGTCACTCGAACTCAACCCCACCAATTACTTGTTATGGAAAATGCAATTTCAACCTCTCCTTTGTACGTTTGATCTTGAGGAACATATCACCAAACCACCACTTATGTCACTACGAAGCAATTTGCATCCTCTATTGACCTCGTCTCCACCAATAATTCCTACAGTTCTGTGCTTCTCGATTGGCATAAGAAGTATCCATTGTTGTTAAGTTGGATCATCACTTTGTTATCTGAGGAGGTTCTTACAGTTTTGGTTGATCTCAAATCCTCATTTGAAGCTTGGATGGCTCTTCACCAAGCATTAAGTGCTCCTTCACATATGAGGATTCTCCAACTTACCATGCAACTATATAACTTAAAGTAAAGTGATCCCTTTCTTTCCTCATTTCTTTGGTAGGCCAAGTTCATTATCGATGAACTCTTAGCGACGGTCACCCAATATCTTATGGTACCTTCAATGCGATTATTTTAAATAATCTCGAAGGCAATTAAATATGAAATAGTTTCAAGTCTCCACTTGAATTGTTCTTTTCTCCTATCTAGAGCTTCTTAGTGTTCTCGCTAGTCATGAAATTCGTCTCCAATAAAATGCCAGTTTGATTGTTGATGCTTCTCATCGCTCCTGAAGTACACTTTATGTATTCAAATAAAGGACAGAGATGTGGTATGTGTTGTGGAAGAGCGCGATCTGATTGCCACGATCCCTGTCCTATATGCGACATCTTTGGCCATAACACCTAGGAACATAGATTTTAGCATCCTGACTCTTTGCCGAATTCACAATCAACCTCTTGTACCTTTGCACCGTAGGTTTAGCACCCCCAAAAGCTGGTTCAAATACTTATTTAGATGGCTATCAGAGACACTTTGACTTGACCTTTAACCATTTTATGGTCAACATCTTGAACACTTGTGAGGAAATTAAAATGGATTAAAACTTTACATTGCAGAATAATTAATCATATAAATGAGAGGACTAATGCCATATTAAGTAAGTACTTTTTATTACAACTCTATTAATTGACATCTAACTTGACCTAGTCCAAACCATATACAATCATCTTATGTCATCATGAACATCATCATCGTCTACACCATAATCGTCATCATCTAAGCCTTATTACTTGCAAGATCCAGATGCAGTGGAGGGAGACCTTTAGTGAGCTAATGGCCCATATGTAAAACTCAATAGGATAAGTAAAATAAAAGAAAGGTAAATCATGCTGAAAAAATATTTTTTATTGTACTTGAAAACATTTGCATATAAATCATAGAACAAACACAAATAAGTACAATCATCAATCATCAAAAGAATATATTCACCTAACTCACTAAAATTTCTACGTTCATAAAAGCTCAATTCTCATTCAATAATTTTGATCATCCAAAATTATCACCTCAGATTTTTTTTTCTATCTACTTATTTCATAGTGATCACATCTACAGTCGTTTCATCCTCAATATTTTCTTGATTTGTACTATATTAATATAATATCCTTAAGAATTAGGTTATTCCATTCATTATAACAATTTCAATCAAAATTCTCATACGTATATATAAATATATATATATATATATATATAATTTATGTTTCTTCGTTAGTGGCTGTACATTACCATGACACCCTATATGGTGGGCGGACATTCCTATATGGTGGAAGTTCTAGATTCGTCACATATGGTGGCGAGTCATGTATTATAGGAACAATGACTAAGTGTTTTGCCTTCATAGCTATAGGGTCTCATTGGTTTGCCTTTAGCTACACCTCTTGTCTTTACCTTTAACTTTCGTTCTTTGCTCATTTTTTGACAATCAATGCACATGAAGACCCACAACTTTCGTCTTTTATCTTACTTTTTTTAGTCCTTATCTTTTCTTAAAACTTTTAATCTTCCTTTAAATATTTCTTTAATCACACATCATCAACAATTTCATACATACAAGTATACATCAAATCATCTTCTAGAAAATGGTCCGCATTGGGAATAGACGCGACATGTTTCCAATCTACTATTGATCCTCGGAAAATGGTCCGTGTCAAGGTGCAACATGGGCCATTTTCATCATGTATCATCATCATCTTCGTATTCGTTGAACGCAATCCATTTCTCATGTCGACGTTGTCTATTTTTGTTGGTGTGTGACCCTTCCTCCTATGATCAACACGGTCCGAGTTTGACCAAGCGCAACTCTTATTGCATTGTGACATGGTCTGTGTTAGATTTCGACACGGCCCATTTTGAGTGTCAGGCGAAAATTATATATAGTTTTGGCACTCTATTTACAAACATGGTTCGGTTCGATGATGGATCATCGTCCTTCTAGGTTCGACACAGCCTCATTTAGTAGAACACAATCCAAATTTGAGTTTTACATGAGCCGCCGTCAGGACATGGTCTGTGTCCAAAAGTGATATGGCTTGCGTTGACGCTGAGTTTTCTTCCAAACATATCGATACAGCTCGTGTCCAGGTGACACAGGCTTGTTCAGTGTAAGTTTAGAGTTTTGACCGGCCAACACGACCAGCGTCTTGGGTGACATGGTCCTTGTGGTTGTCACATTTCAAGCATTTTCTTTTGCCCTGAATATTTTAATATTATTTGAGAAGTAGAAAATCATTAAAATCAACGTGAAAAACATAATCTATTATGGAAATAGTTTTACCTCATAATAACCTATATTTCCTAGCCTTTAAAAGCAATACACTTTTCACGTAAAAATAGATAGAAAAGTATTCTTTAATCATCTTGGTAAAGATATAAAAAACATGTAAAGAAATAAATCTAAATCCTCTACTAACGCTAAGGGTCCTCTTACCTTCCATTTTTATGTTCCTAAAATTCTTCTCTCGTTCTTCGCTAGGCTTTCCACGTTCTTTCTCCCTGTTGTTCTCCTTTATCGTTCCTCCTACATGCCCTCGATGTGAGTCCAAGAGAATAAAGGAATAAAAGGCAAATATTATTTGTCTTACCTGATTACCTTTAGGGAAGAAGGGGAGAGAAGGGAGAGGGAGAAAGAGGAGAGAGAGCTCTCAAGGCTGGTGAGAAGTTGGACGGATTCTTCTCATGGCTGAAGAGTATTAATTAGTAGGGTAGACTAGGGTTTAAGTAGAGTTTGAGTCAAAGTTACCTTTAATCCTCTAATTATATTTAACATCGATCTTTCATCAGTTGTGATGAAACCATGTCGTGTCAGAATGGGACACAATCGATTTCATCTCCTTCTTTTTCGATTTATAAGATAGGGCGTAACATCATAACCTCCTTAAAAATAAATTTATCATCGAATTTAGGCATGACATCTAGACTTATCAAATAGTTTATGTTTGTATTCCATCTTCCAATATGATTCCTCAATATCGAATAATTCTTTAATCACACTATCACTCTTTAGTCATATGACTTGGGTCACAATATTTATCTCATATGAAAGACCTAGATGGCACCAAGAGGAGAGGGGGGGGGGGGGGGG
>LTAE01003627.1:0-19676 GCA_001647135.1 Pontederia paniculata
GTCACTTTCTCCTTTACTTCGATCCAACGTGTCATTTTCCTCAATGTTGCTTCCTTCATATTTAGCTAACAAAGTTTTCCAAATCTCATGAGATGTGGAGCATTTAGAAATAAGGTTTAGACTTTCTATATTTAAAGCACAATAAAATGCATTTCGAGCTTTATGATCAAGTTTAACAAGTGAAATTTGAAAATCATTATATTCAAAGAAGGAAAGATCAACGGAATCACCATTTAAAATCTTCTTTGGCTTTTCAAAACTATTTTCAACTATTTCCCATATATCAAAATCAAAGTGGCGACTTTCGGCTTCCTAGTGTCAGCAACAATTCCACCACTAGGATCCCCTGATGTATCCCACATCACGGCGTCGGGCTATGGAGGCAGCAACATCCCCCTAGCACGCCCCGGTAGTGGCATACAACCCAACAGCGAATGATAGCCAACACGCAGAGGCGGCGATAGTTGTAGGCTCATTGGAACGCCCCTCCACCGACCCCAATTCAGCCCATTGCGACCCGTCAACCTCCGCGGCGCCAACACAACTGCCTGCTGCTCCCAAGTTCGACACACCAGCCAACAGAGTGCCTCCCTCATTGCAAGTCATTCCTCCATCATGTGAGCCCGGGGTCATGGTGGACATGCCCCGGGACGCAGAGCCTGCGACGGACGTGGGTCTTCTCTTGCAGAACTCAAACAGTTTAGATGGCCCGTCACAAACCCCGGGTCCCTCACTTGATGACACGCCGAAGGTCGGTGGAGCAGTATATAGCCGCCGACGTCGAAACCAAGCTGTATCCGCTCCACCTCATAGCAGATCCTCGCCAACGGAGAGGCATGGGTTCGGGTTACTGGCCGACTCCTGAGCACTCCAATCCGCCCCGGGAGCCACATAGCGGACAACGACTTGTCCCAGGGGGGGGGACAGCAGCCCACTCGGGAGGCAGCCCGTGCATGTGACACTGGACGATGCGGACATCCTACACGACAGAGCACCTACTGAGGTTGACATAGTAGCGGCAGGCTTCCGTGAGCAGCAGCAAGAGCCCAGCATGCGTGGCAGGAGTGAATGTAGGGGGGGGGGATGAGCACTCACTCCAGGACCCGGAGGGCAAACCTGGTGTCCAAATGAAAGTCCTATCATGGAATGTGCGCGGCCTGTGGGAGGCCGACAAGCGTCGCTCTCTTGGACGCTACCTGAGCTCCTGGGGCCCTTATGTGGTTCTTCTCCAGGAGACGAAACTTCAGGAGTGGGATGACCGTATATGGGCCCAGATTGGTGGGACACGATTGGCAGGCTACACTGCCCTTGGGTCAGTCGGCAGGTCCGGGGGCTGTGTCATCGGATGGCGCTTGGACCTTTTTGATTTGGTTGACACTTGGAGAGATAGATTCTCCATCTCCGTACACTTCAGACAATCGGATGGACGGCCACCAGTATCTGGTCACATGTGTATATGTTCCTCTCACAGCAGCCTTGGGGGGATTCCTTTGGGAGGAGCTACACACGGTCCGCTCACATTGTCCGACAATGAGGTGGCTGGTTGGCGGTGACTTCACGTCACCCTGGACATTGATGATCGCCCCATCGCGCGGTGTGGTAGAGACTCTGGGGCAGAGGTGTTCCGTGACTTTATCGACTCTCACTCCCTGATGGACTTCCCACCGACCAATTGTAGATTCACATGGAGGAGCACAGCATCATCGCGTGCCCGCTCACGACTCGACCGATTTTTGGGTTCTTTGGAGGCAGCAGAGGCACACCAGCTAGCGGATGTGCTAGCCATGGAGAGGCCCTTCTCGGACCACACCCCATCATGTGGCGGTCCAACGAGGGGCAATCCACACGTTCATGCTTCCGGTTTGAGCGCTCATGGCTCCTTGAAGAGGGGCTGCGGGAACTAATAGCCAATCAGTGGCTCACCACACCCCCTTCGGACACAGCAGCACGGACGTTGGCTGCACGCCTCATGGCCCTTCAAAGATTTCTCAAGAGATATCAGCGACAGATCCGGGAAGACAGGGACAGAAGAGGGGCGGAGGTTCTATCAGCAATCTCCCATCTGGACCAGGTTGAGGATTCCAGAGACCTCACCACTGAGGAGGTCATCGAGCAGAGACGCCACCAGATAGTGATCCAAGCTGAGGACAGGAAGGTGGAGATCCAATGGAGGCAACAATCGCGTCAGATTTGGCTTCGGGAGGGTGATGCTAACACCATATTTTTTCACCTTTTTGCGAGCAACCGGCGGAGGACCAACAGGATTGACCAGATTGAGATCTAGGGAGCGACGGTCACTGGACACACGTAGATCGGAGCAGCCATTGCCTCACACTATAGGGCAGCCTCGATGCGCCTTCCTTCTCCAAGATGGCGATGGTCGGCAAGAGGTGTACCTCATTTATCTGACGATAAAATCTTGTCTCTTTCGTAGGACATTGAGGAGGAGGAGGTCATGCAGGCTCTGCGAGATTTAAACAGCGATGGCGCACCGGGTCCAGACGGCTTTCCGGTCTTCTTCTACAAAGAGTTCTGGTCCATCCTGAGAGAGGATGTCACGGCCATCATAGAGGAGTTCACCAGAGAGAATCGGGGCTTTGAACGTCTGAATTGTTTCCTACTTTTTATGCTGCCCAAGTGCACACCTGCAGAGGAGATTGGGGATTTCCGGCCGATTGCCTTGTCCAACGCCATCTATCTCATCGTGGCTAGGACTCTAGCAAACCGACTCAGAGAGGTGCTAGACGATCTAGTCCAGTCGGCCTTCATCAGTGGCAGATCCATCATAGACAACTACACTATCGCGTCAGAGATCATCGCAGCATGGCGACGCACAGGAACGCGGGGTTTACTGTGGAAGATGGATTTCTTTAAGGCATATGATTCAGTCTCATGGTCCTTCTTGTGGCACTCCATGCATATCCACATCTTCCCACCGATGTGGATCTCATGGGTGAAGAGATGCATATCAACAACCTCATTTTTTGTCCTCGTCAACGGGCGCCCAACAGGAGGATGGGCCAACCACTTTCTCTGCATGCAGCTCTGGTCTACTGAGTGGCTTCATAGCAGGGTAGGACAGAGGCAGTCTGGTCCCACTCCTACAGTAAGCGGATGACACACTATTTTTCATCGAGGGCTCGGTTACAGAGGCACGACGAACAGCGATCATGGTGGAGTTGTTCGGGTTGGCCTCCAGGTTGCGGATTAATCATGCCAAATCTGCTTTCATCCCTTTCGGTATGTCTCCGACATAGGCGACTAGATGCGCCGAGGAGCTGCGCACACCCAGCAGCACATTGCCGATCACTTACCTTGGCCTGCCTTTATCAAACAGCTACATAGGATCACGTGGATGGATACCAGTCATCAAGCGAATGGGAACACATGCTATAGGGGTGGAGCTCGAGGCTACTATCGAGAGGGGGCCGGCTAGTGCTACTCATATCCGTGCTCTCGTCGCTTCCCATATACTATATGGGTGCTAAGGATGCCGACGCTGGTGGAGCATCGGATGGACACACTCAGGAGCAGATTCTTTTGGCGAGGCACCGACGTGGACAGGTCAGGGATACATTTGGTGGCATGGAGGGAGATCTGCAGGCCATATCAGACGGGGGCCTCCGGGTCCGGAACCTATGGCTAACCAATCGGGCCTCCTTGCCCGGTGGGTAGGCCAAATCATGAGTCCAGGGATGGACCTTTGGAGTTCAGTTTTCTTTGCATGCTATGTCCACGATCTATCTTGGGAGTTCCGACCTCGTCTCCCACGCGGCTCATCGGCCTTTTGGCGGGGAGTATCCACTTTCCTTCCATAGATGAGATCCTTTTTCCACGCCTCGCTGGGGTCGGGGAGTGATTTTGCATTCTGGAGCCATGAATGGCTACCAGGCGACACATTGACCGCCTTTTTCCCCAGGCTGGCGACACTAGCAGCACATCCAAGGGCGAAGGTGGCTGAGCGTTGGACAGCATCTGAAGGGGCAGGTGGTGGGTTGTGGACTCCTCAATTCAGAGGGGGACTGTCCGATCAACATTTTGAGGAGCTCCTTCGGCTGCTAGATCAGCTATCGGGATACCATCCAGTTGCATCCGAGGCCGATGGCTGGCTCTGGCTTTCAGGGCACTACTCAGCGAGAGGGATATACAAACAGCTGCTTCCCAAGAGCATAGTTCCACAGGACACCATCAGAGACATCTTGTGCATTTGGCGATCGCGGATACCCCTCAAAGTAAAGATTTTCTCCTGGCTATTAAGACGTGGCAGGCTCCTCACTAGAGTATACAGGGCGAGATGGGCTCCACAGGCGGATCGCACATGCGCACTTGTGCATCAGCAGAGGAGGACATCACCCATCTCTTTTTCACCTGCCCCATAGCCAGGGAGACGTGGCGATGTCTAGATCTAGTGGACATAGACACATCAGCAGTGGATGGCTTTTGAGATTCCTTGCGAGCTCTTGCCACACGGGGCAGCATGGAGTGGCGACGGGCATGGATCGGAGCTATGGCCACCACATGGGTGATATGGCTTCAGCGCAACCGCACGGTCTTCGGAGGGGAGAGATGCTATATAGAGAACATTGTACATCACATCACTTACTCACTTAGAGAGTGGGGTTTCGGGTGACAACGGGGTGCACCTTTTGTTTTATTTTCTGGGGGAGTCTTTTGACATCGCTCTTCGTTACACACATGTACATCTTCTTTACATCAATACAAACAGGTGACTACCAACTGGTGTAGTCTCCTTTCCTTTCTCTCAAAAAAAATAGAACATAGATATGCTTTCATACGAATTTTCCAATGAGAAAATAACGAATCATGAAAGCTCGGTGGGTCGAAAATGGATTGACCTTCATCAAAAATAGGTGTCATACTCTAAGATGGTTAAATCTTTAAAACAAGAGCGACCAAGCTCTGATACCAATTGTAGGATCACTGGGCACCAAGAGGGGGGGGGGTTAATTGGTGTAATAAAAACTTTAAACCGATTTCAAAAATAAAACGCAAAAGCTCAAAATTGATTTATCGCAAAGCTCAAATCGTAAGTTCTCAATCAAGAACAAGTGCAATAATGATATGAGAATGCAAGATGATAAGTAAAGCAAGTAAGAGAGAAATGTAAACTCAAGACACGGATCAAGTTGTTGACGAGGTTCGGCCCCAACTTGGCCTACGTCCCCGCTCTAACTTCTCGACCTCGAGACCGTCGAAGATCCACTAGCACTTTTTTTCAACTAGGGAGAAGAACCCATTTACACCACACTGTCTTTTCTCCGCTTCGAGAGGTAAGGCAAACCTCTCTTCCAAGGAAGCTCAATCCCACACTTTTCTTCACTCAAGAGGTTATGTGTAAACCTCTCTTGCAATGGAGCTTTCGATCTCTCAACAAGAACAAAAAAATACTCTCTTACAATCTCTCTACAACAACTTCAAACTCAAGAACAAGAGAGAAAAGAGAAGATTCAACAAATTGAGCTCAAGAGGCTTCCAAACTTGATTTCCCTTTGATGCTTATGTTTCCTTTGAAGCCTTAACACATTCTAGCCCTTTGGAAGCCCTTTTATAAGTGTCTTGTGGCAATATGACCGTTGCTTTCTTCTTGGGCAAAAAACTAGCCGTTGTAACTTCTTTCCAAATATACCCCTTCACTATTTCGGCCATATCTCTTCGCATAGATGTCCAAATGAGTTGATTTTTGATTCTGTGGAAAGCTAACAAGATTATCTACAACTTTGGTATTCATGACTCGACCCAGATATGACGGGAAGAAGGTCAAATATCTTGTTGAAGTTCGAACAGTAAGTTTTCAGGCCAAGGTCGGTCGACCGACCTTGTGTTAGGTTCGACCGACCTTGTTGAGTTCTTCAACCGACCTTCGTGGGTTCGACCGACTTTATGAGTTCTTCAACCGACCTTCGATTCTGACCTCATTTTGGATCAACCGACCTGTCCAAGGTTCGACCGATTTTGATGATTCCTTCAACCGACCTTCATGGGTTCGACCAACCTTTATATCAGGTTCAACCGATCTTCACTATTTTAGTCACAACTCTCTGCACATATATCCGATTAATGCGATTATTATTTCTTTGGAAATCTAACAAGAATACCTACAACTTTTGTATTCATGATTTGATCCAGATCTGTCGGTAACAACTTCAAAAATCTTATTGAAGTTTCATTAGCATGTTGAGAGTATAAGGTCGGTCGACCGACCTTTGCTAGGTTCAACCCACCTTGAGAGATGATCCATCCAACTTCAAAAATTCTTAAATTATGATGCATTGAATCATTGGAAGTTTCAAGTCTTCATTCCACCTATCCTTTAGTCACTTAGACAACTTATTAGTAAACACAATTCAATCCAAAACATAAAATAGGATGACCAATTATTAATATGAAATTTAACGCATAGAGTTATCTTTTCCAATTTAATCCCTTTTGAACAATGCTAATTACTCGAGGTTTGTATCATCAAAACATAATATTTTAAGGCATAAAGCCTATGTTCCAACACTATTATTGTAACAAATTAGGACACTATAGTTTCAACTGTAAAGCTAGGAGATATATATACTCAAATGTTAGACATATATGAGTTTCTAAAGGAACTCTTTGTACTAACCCCTCTGAACCCAAAGCATCTTGGGTACCAAAGACAAATTTTTGTGATGTTCTTTCAGACTGCCAGCTGAAATCAACAAGATGATACCTTGACAGAGACTGCTCAAGACATATGATTAGAAATGAAGAAATCTCTTGAGCAGAACAAGGACACATAGTGGTAAAACAAGCTTTGGGGGACAATAACCAAGAGAAAATCCTTGGTGAAGGTAGCATTGTAAAACTCGTAATGTAGTTATAAAAGATGTGAGGATGATAGAAAGCTTAAAATATAACTTGTTAAACATCAGCCAACTATATAACAAAAACTGCATTGTTAGATTTGAACCAAAAACAAAAGCTCAACATGAGATGACACTGAAAAAGTTTTGCATTTGGGATTTAGGCATAAAAAAATGTGTGAATGCGTTTCTGATTTGATGATTTGCCTAATCACAAATGCCTAAATGATATGCATGACGAATCTGAAATATGACATAGGAAACTAGAGCACTTGAACTATAAGACATGCATAGTCTAGTGAAACATTGATATGTTTATTACACTATCAATTTGAATCCATATTGAACTAAATATGAAAATATCCAAGATCCTGAGTGATCATGGAAGTGAATCTGAAAACTTAAGGATTGAAGAATTCTGCGAGAGTCAGAATTCATTATCAAATTCTCAACACCGAGTTCTCCACAACAAGATGGAGTAGTTGAGAGGAAGATTAGAATCTAATTTGAAATAACTAGGACTCTGCTTAGTTAGAGCATGCTGGCCAAAATTTAGTTTCGGGAAGAAACTGTCAACATTTCCTCATATAATTCAGAACAAAGTGTTGATTAAATTTCTGTAGAAGAAAAATTGTTTGGAATGATGTATGGTAAAGATCAAACATCTTATATTTCAAAGTTACTGGTTTGTCCTCAGAATCTGGAACAAATTAAGAAAAATCTGATGAAAAGAGTGATGATACATCTTTTCTAGGATACTCAAATCTCAGTGAGCTTTATAGAGGGTACAACGAAAAGAACACTAATAAGATAAGAAATCAACATGCCATTCTCAATAAAAATTGACAATATCAGTAATCAACTTAGGAAGATTAAGCTCATAGAAAAAGACAATTAGGATGATCATAATCTAGATGAGCCAATCTACAAGAAGGAGGATTCTCAACTTAGGGAAATCACAACTAATGGGATTACGATGATAAGTGAGAAAAATCCTCAAGGATTTGGAATTAAAAACACAATTGTCTCTCACTAAACAAGAAATTGGGGACAAATGTCAAAGAGTGTGAAGACAACATGTTCCAATGGGTACTTTAATGAGGAAGTTTATGTAGAACAACCTCCTGGTTTTGAGAGTTTTGAGTACCCGGATCATGTGCATAAGCTTTCTAAGCAAGCTGCTAGAGCTTTGCTCATTTCTCTTTGAAAAGAGTTTTCAAAGAAAAATTGGGTAAAATTCTCTTATTAGAACACTTTGGGAATAATATCTTGTGGCTTGTTTGGTTTGATGTAATTGGTTTTCCGGAATGTAAATGGTTGTAAATGAGAATTCTGGAGTGATTTATATTTACAGGAGTTACGTTTCCATTGTTTGGATAGATGTAAATGAAATTCCGAAAAATGAATTCAGTTGTTTGGATAGATGTAAATAAAATTCTGGAAAGTGAATTCAGTTGTTTGGATAGATGTAAATGAAATTCTGGAAAATAAATTTAATTGTTTGGTTGAAATTTAAAATTTGATGTAAATAATTATGTAAAAAAAAATATTATTTAAAATATTTTATACTTCTATTTGTATTTTATTATTCCCTTTTATTTATTAATAATAATTTGAGGGGGAGAGCTTTATGAAAAAAAAAGGGGGATATATGATTGATTTACATTTTTGGTTAGTTAAATTTTTGTATGAGCTTTATGTTTATAACTAACCCTAAGTTCACTCCTCATAAATTTGTAATCATCAAAAAGGAGAAGACTGTTGAATCTAGGATCCCGAGATTATTTTGGTGATCACAAATTTGTGAGGGAACTTAGTCTGGACTAATAAGCTTGTTGAATTGTTCTGAAAGATAGGATTTTCATGTTCAGAGAATGATAAGTTGACCGAAGTTGATGAACAAACGATCTATGCACAGAGAAGACATAACATGAAGATCCTATGTGTGCATCGGTCGTCCAAAGGTTGAAAAGTTGTCGACCAATGAGAAGAGCAAAGAGTAAGGAAGTAAAGTCAAATACTGAGTGGTCGACAAAAGGTATTGAGCGGACGACCGAAGACAAGGCTAAATAGGAGAAGTTGCCCGATGAAGAACAGTGGATGATCAGAGGCTTTACAACTACAGTACAAAGGTTGGAGAATGGACGGTCCAAGGAGAAGTGGACGCCCGGTGAGGAGACTTAGCCGAAGAGGTGATTTTGCAGAGAAAGGAGAGGTCGTCTAAAGATAAAGAATGGACGATCAAAGAACTGAGGAAGAAGGCAATGGTCGTCCAAGGAATTCAGAGTGAAGAAAGTGGATGACCGGGAGATTGTCAAGGCTGAAGTGGACATCCAAAAGGCTCATGAGGTGAAGCAGTGGACGACAAAAGCGGATAATAGAATGAAGATCGGTCGACCGAAGATAGAGTGCAGACGACCGATGGATATTAGATGAAGACAAAGGTCGTCTAGGGTCTTGGTGAGAAGACAAGTGGACGTCTAGGAATTTGTCAAGTCTGAGGTGAGCCGAAGATCGGGCGATCGCAGGATTAGCGAACGACCGATGAGGAGTCAGAGGTCGTCCGAAGGCTGAAGAGACAAAGCAGCGGTCAACTAGAGCATTTGACAGGAGAAACAATGGACGTCCAAGGAATCCGATGAGCTGTCAAAGGACGTCCGAAGAATGTCAGAAGGAAGAAAGGACGTCCAAGGATCTCAGTGGAAATGAGCGGGCGTCCAAAGGTTGTCAGAAGAAGATTTGGCAGACGTCTGAGGATCTCATTAGGAAGTGAGCGGACGGACAAAGCACTGACTAAAGAGGGAGCGGACGTCTGAGGATCTCAGTGTAGAATGAGCGGACGCCCGAAGTACCCAGATGAAGAGAATGTGGACGCCCGAAGGATTCAGGGAGAATCGGCAGACAACCACAGAAGTGTCAGGGTATATGGCACAAGTCAAGTCGGTCGACCGAAGGATTGGCGGGCGATCGAAAGAGCTTGACAGGTCTTCAACTCCAGAAGTGGACGACTGAGTGATTAAGGTGCAATCAGCGGAAGACCAAAGAAGTTGAAGGAGATGGCACAAGGTCAAGTCGGGCGACCGCAGGAGCAGCGGGCGACTGAAGGAGCTTGACAGGTCAACATCGGTCAACATCGGTCGGCCAAAGGTTTGGCGGACGATCGAAGGAGCTTGACAGTTGGCTTCACTCGAGAGTGGACGTCCGAGAAGATTGGGGTGCAATCAACGGACGACCAGAGATGAGTTGGAGTTGGAAGAGGTCAAGATCGCTGACCAAAGATGAAGCGCGGACGACCGAAGGAGCTTTACCGAAGTCTTAACTCGAGAGTGAATGTCCGAGAAGATTGGTGTGCAATAAATGGACGACCAGAGATGAGTTGAAAAGGTGAACTCAAGTCAAGATCGATCGGCCAAAGATTTGGCGGACGACCGAAGGAGCTTGACTGAGGAACAAAGACTTCGGACTTGGAACTGCGGACGTCAGAGGGTGAACGGTGGACGATCGAGACACCATACGAAAGTTCAAGTGAAGACTTCACCAGAGCAACGGTCGACCGATGCAAGAGCAGCGGGCGACCGAGGGGTAGGTGAAGTGTACTGTACTTGCGTTAACGGCTAATTTTCTGAGTGACACATTAGGTCGTTTGTGTAGAATATATATTGTAATCCCAAGAGTCTTGAAAAATAACTTTGATAAAATTAGCTATCGAGAGCTTGAGTGAAAAAGCCTTAGTTCCCCTTTTGTGATTCGAGTGAAGATCTAGGATAGAAGAGAATGTGAGTTCAGAGTGAACTTGTAAGAGGTTATTTCCTTATCCTCTGAGAAAGAAAGGAGAAGTTGTAAGGGAGTCTTCGCCCTTGAATAAGGAGTTTATTGATCTCCGGAGGTCTCGAGTTCGAGAAGACCGGAGCGGGGACGTAGGCCAGGAGTTCGGCTGAACCTTGTCAACAAACATCTGTTTGTTTGTCTGTGTATTTTATTCTTGCTTTCTTCTTATTATTCTTATTTGCATATGTATGCTTCCGTGTATATAATCAATCAATTTAGAAATAGATGAAAAAGTTTAATACACCAATTCACTTCCCTCCCTCTTGTAGTGTTTACTACAAGTCAACAATCAAGTCAAGTTTATTGTCCCGTATCGACACACACGTGTTGGATATTGATTTGACGCATGATGAGAGTGGCTTTTCGAGGATTTTCATGAACTCTTCTATGTTTAGTATATCAGGCCCCTAATTCAATTTTTTGTTATTTAGATTTTTATCGAAATCTTATCTATTGTACACATATAAATGTATAATTACTATATTATTTTTCTGTTATATATCTACTTGTTGTAATATGTTGAGTACATGTCCTAGCAAAATGAGTGCACTATTTACACACACACATGCATGCGACACGTGAATGAATGAAAAATAGAAATAATATTTTGCAATTCCTTCTTTTCGTTTCTATACTTTTTCTCATGATATCATATTTCGTGGAAAGATGAATTCAGATTACTTCCATTAGTTGTCATCATGAAATGATGATAAAGTATCTGCTTCTTCGTATTATAGTCACTACAATTAAATATAAGATTCAAAAGTTCTCAAACCACATATCCCACATCGTACCCAATACATCATGGAAAAATGATCAATCCTCCACCATTTCCTCCATGTAAACTTGAATACTTCTAATTATACAACAAACAATTTGATTTCTTTCAATCTCAAAGGAACCAATTACCTCACTTGGTCTCATGGAATGCATAATCCGTTATGTGCAAAAAACAAACTTGATTTTATTGATGGATTTATTAAGCAACTGAAGGACGAAGACCTTACTCATGGATTTCATTCGAAAAGGATATCCAAGAGAGCTACTTAAGGTGAAGACATAAAACTTTTGGGGATGACCTCAAAGAATGATTCTCCTAAGGCAATGTGAGGAAAATTTATCAGCTAAAAGTTAAGATATGCGTTCGTCAAAAGGAGGGATGAAGTGTCACAATATATTGTAATAAACTCAAAAGTCTTTAGGAGGAACTTGATAACAATTTTTAATATGTAAACCAACATGTACTTGTGGTTTGTGTATATGTGATACAACTACAAAGTACATGCCCAAGAGAGAACAAGAGAAGGCACGTGAATACTTTATTAACCTACTGTAGAATTCAATCCAACACTATCCCCTACCTAATTTCAACAAGGTGTATTCTATAATTACCCATGAAGAGCAACAAAATAAAATTTCTTTTGCATCTAATATAGGAATGATGGTGTACGTTTCAAAAACTATGGTAAATGATATACCTATGTTTATTGTGGAAAGAATTATTACATTAATTCTAGTTGCTACCAGCTACATGGATGCCCCTCGAATTGGGGTCCGAATAGAAAATCCAAAGGATAAAGGGTGAGAAATCAGCCTTAGATTTCTACTACAAAGCAAGGGAGAAAGGTCCTTTAACTAGTGCTTTTCAACATCCTTCATCTAAAGGTATTCACGCCTCATTAGCTACTCTCTTGACTACACAAATGCGACGATTTTTTACCATCATAAGATCCAATGATAAACAAACTTATATTGTGCTATTTATTTATCTTCCATTGTTAGTTGAATATCAAATACATGTGCTTCTGTGAAATTGAAAGGGTTTAAAATTTGCTATCTCATCAAAGACCAACAACTTGATCACGACCTATATACAACTATGAACGTTGCTAAAAGTTGTCATATTAATATACATCTTGGTGAATGATTTTCTCTTGCAAAATGTTTTCTATCTATTGTTGCTCGGTTAAGAATTGATCTTGATTGCTTTATTACTTTTTTATATCTTGATTCATATATTCTACAAGACTATGCCATGAAGAAGCTTGCTGGCTCAGGTGAACAAGTAGGATGTGTTTGTTACTTACGGATAATGATAGTTGATTCTAAAGCTAATAATTTGATGAGTCTAAATGCATATAATTATGGCATCTCATATTGGGTCATGCTTCCACTCCTTTTATTTCGTAAGGCTCGAGGCTATCATTGCACATGAAAAGTGAGTTTCTTTTTTATGTTTATTGTAAAACAAACCAATGTCATAATGAGTTAGTTCTAATAAACCTTCCAACGTATTTTTTTAGCAGGTATAAGAGTGTCTACCTTCTATAGTCATCCAATTTATTGTTTCGATGTTGATTATATTATATGCATTTGTTTAGTTGAAAAATTACCTTCTCATCCATTGTCCAACTATTTGTGTCACTTGTGATTACATTTTTCAACTCATTTCATATATAAAAATACATCTATTATGCTGGGTCCAAATGGACCAGAGGAAAGGAAAAAGACTCATTTGTCATTGTCTTGACACATGCTTGTATGTCTTGACTCTACCTACTAATTCTATGGTATATTGAATCTAGAGTTTCCATTTCAAATTACAGTCCATGCGAAAGTCAACATCCTCAAGTTGGTTATCATTGTCCAACACTTTGTAAGTTCATGTGTAGACATTTTTCTTAATCGACCAAATCCATGAATCTTGTCAAGACCACACTCTAGGACCTATCAGTTTAGCTACTCCATAAGCAATAGGTTTTTTCCTACACACTTGTTAGATTAAGAAGAAACAAATTTGGGTCCAAATGCCGTTAGCGAGCATTGTCCTCAAATAGTGGTCCGCAACTGTAGTCTTTATACAAACTCATCACAAACAATCGAAAAATTCCACATAAAGAGGTTCACCTATAGCCCATGAATCTGATCAAAATTTGAATCCATTGGTTGACCCCTGTCCTGTTGTGAAAAAAATAGCAAATTTATAGGATCACTAAAATAACTCCATGCTATAATGATGAATATGGCGATCTCGTTATATCATGCACCCTCCTATTGATCCAACATAAGTTTGACCACAAACTTTTATAGAAGAACGTGATTCATGGTTCTAAGATCTCGAATTCCCATCCCTCCTTATGTAGTTGGCCTACACACGTCCATCCATGCTACCAGATATGTTTCATGACCAACAAGGCAACAATGCTCAAATGTCACAGTAGGAAACTCCGACGGGGTGCATAAATCCATTGAATCATCACGTTGAATCATTTTGTTTGGCAGTTAGAAAACCGACATGTAATAAATAGGTAGGGATGAAAAAGCTGGGCGAAAAAGTACTAGCCTTGTTGCCATTGATAAAAGGCTCGAACATCATCCTTGCAATGAGTGCTCGATACATTCCGTGACCAGGTCAAAGTCTAGGGATAACATTCAACTGTCTGCTAAAAAGGAGACCTAAATATGATATTGGGAGACTGCACAAGTTATTTTGAGCTCTATGAAACATCTCATTACTTCGTCCTCCTCCATGACAAAAGGAATCAATGACAATTTCGTGTAATTAATGTGAATACAAAAAAATATTGTCCAAAAGTAAAATCATATCTATTGAGACAAATCCTCCAGTAGGAAATACCATATCATAATTGTATTGTAATAAAGTGGCAAAAGTACTTTTGTTTGATCTGACAAAAGCCTAATTGGTGCCAACATTGTAAATTAAGAAGGCACATCTAACCAGCATCCACCACAAGAATAAATAACATAGCGATCGAAGGGCTTTCTTGTCTAACATCTCACTATGGTTGGACACATTAGCTAGTTGGCCTACCATCATTATGAACACAAAAATGGTGTAGATGCAACATTTCAACTAGGAAATACACATAAGAGGGAAGCTATGATGATGAAGAGAACTCCAAAGTAGTGCCCAATTCAAAATTTGAATCCTTCCCCATAGAGATCTTTTAGAGTATGGGCATCCTCTTCTTTGAATGGCCACATTAAGTTATTCATCTGTCCATTGTCATATTTGTCACACCACTTTCTCTCCATTGCCATCCACTAAGCCAGTTTCTTCATGTGAATTACTTGAAGTAATTAGCTATTGTTGCTTAAGCTTGGTCATGTCCCGTGAATTCGCTATCGCCAATTTTGATGTTGTCAATGTAATTGGATCTTTGGTGGCCACCCGCATACATATGAAAGAATAATGTATTTTGGGACCTCTTCATGGAGCCACACTTGTCTCTATATCTATCGTCATTGTGTTTATGTTTTGCAGCCGTCCAAAGCCACTACCTCCTGTAATCTTCTCAAATTATTGAATTGATGAGAGTTCTCGGCTGTCTTCTAACTGCTCCAGATTAGAAATGCCCTCTAGTGCCGATGATTTTGTCTCTCCCAATCCTTTTTTATTTATTTTTTATGGTCCATTCCCTCAACTTGTATAGTTGGTCATACAAGGTACTCATAGCCGAGCTATATTTCATAACCTTCATCCATTGTTTGCCATCATCTCTCTAAAGGCGTCCTCCAAAATCCGAGCCTTGACCCATAACACCCTTTATCGTTAGAATTCTAGATAACTAGTGTGAGCGTCGAGAAAGATCTCTCAAAAGCATTGATACTAAGTAGTGGAAAAACCTCAAGAAGCTCCATCAACCCAAGAATCTGTCCACTTGGATCTGGCTTTTCAAGTATGAGTATATTGGATGAGCTTCTCCAAGTAAATATGCAATTACGAGTCTAGTAAATAGTTATTGATGTATGTATTTTACAACATATTTTAGAGCTTGCATTAGGCATAATTTTAAGTCATTTTCACATAGCATGCATCCGATTAATTACTTGTTTATATTTGTTCAAGTCCAAAATCTACTCTTGTTTGGTGTTATTTTGCAGGAAAGCACTTGGCGAGGGCTACAATTGACCTGAAAATAGAAAGGGTTTTGTTCAAGAGGAGAAAATCAACTTTCATCAACCATCACAGGCCGTGATAGGCTATTACGGGTCGTGATGCAACAAGAGATGATCAAAGTCAGTCTTTACGGGTCGTTATGATCATATCACGACCTTCGCCGAAAGGACCACAATCCATCACATAATGTTACGGGCCCTGATGACAGATTACAGGCCGTAATGAAGGATGTCACGACCACAACGATGATATCACGACTTCCGCTGAGACTCTGCAACTTCAACTTCAAATCATGACGGTCGTGATGAGCTATTACAGGCTGTAATGGTGGATCACGACCATGAGGAGCATATCACGACCTTTGGCCAAGAGCAGCTATGTCGACCAACGGATTCATCACAGGTCGTAACATCTTATTACGGGTCGTGAAGACCTATATCACGGAGCGTCACTCCATATCACGACGTCGAACGAAGTGGATTAAGTTGGAAAGTTCAAACGTTATGAGCCGTGAGGACTACTACAAGCCATAAGAGAAGCAGATATCCAATTGCATGTAACAGGCACCCGAGTTATGGGTCATGACCAAACATCACAGGAGGTGACGACTTGACAGATGAAGCAGACCCGTATACTTACGGGTCGTGACCACCTTTCACGGGCCATGATGAAGGTACAAAATTTTAATTGATCGCAAATTCGATATGATTCGATAGCCAGAAAGATTTCTATTTTATTGAGGCTATAGGGATTTGATTTGGAGATATTTCTGAGGATTGGTTTGAGTTGTTAGTGGAGTTTTATCATCACCATCTACCGAGAAGCATATTTGATCGAAGGGTTCCCATGCATTGTAATTTAACCTTTGGAAAATCGTAGAGTATAAAAGAACTTCATCTGCAACATTTGAAGGGAGGCAAGGAGCCGTCAAACCAACACAAGCACGCCAGAGAGTAGAGGTAATTTGAAGGGTTGCTGAGGAGAAGTCGAAGCATCATCCATTTTTTAGCATCTTCCTGACGTCCTGAACCTTCGTTCCATTATATGTTGAGATGAACTTTACTCTATGTTGTAATCTTTGCATATCTCTGGATAAGTTTGAGTTCTAAAGAATGCTTAATTAGGGTTAGAACTTGTATATTCTTTTAGTTTCTTTTCATGAACATGTTTGCCTGGAATTTCTGAGCATCTAAGTTTGATAATTAACTATGTAGTGTGGTCATTCAGGTTTGGAATTCATGTCATGTTGTTATGATCCGTTAAGGACGTAATAGTGTGTGGTCTGTTAGGTTAACCCATTAAGGGTAATTTAATAGTCTAGAAAATTACTTGCATGCATCATTTGTGTATAATCTAGAAAGTAGATCCGTTAAGAAGTATTTGATAGATTATCTCATCTAGATAGTTGGCATATCAGTTAAGGAATGTCATATTTAGAAGTATTCCTAATTTGTCTGAAGTGTTAACTTATGAGCATAAAGTGTATACAATTAATTCTGTGAGAAGTACTAGTTTTAGTTCTTATCTATCTTTCCATCCAGGCCCTAGTAATCATCCAATCATCATTGTAATTATCATTTTTTATTAGTTTCTAAGAAATTACCCATTCAACAATATTATGTCCATCTCCTATTAACCTCTAGGATTAGATAGTTACTTTAGTTCCTCGTGGGATCAACAACCTTTACTCTAAACCCTTTATTACTTGAATGACTAGTGCACTTGCTAGCATCGATTTGCATGTTTCGCATTTTTCTCATCAGCTATGCCATGCTCACTAATGAAATCCTGAAATCTTTTAGTTGTCCCTCTCTCTTCATTGAGCTAGTTTGTCGTCCAGCTTGAGATTTATTTTTAAATCACAGCCCAACAACCATGGGATGACGTCATATTTGGATCTCATCTAAATGACTCCTCCAAAACCTTTGTCTCCTTATATCTAGCCATCTCAAAAATACACTCTTTCAATTCAATTATATAGCCACCGGATCTTCCCATAACATCTGAGGCCTTGAATCATGTGGTTATTGTGCCACCAATCTGTCTCTAAAGATGATGTTCCCATATTGTTAGTTTTGTTTCTTGTAGTAAGACAACATCAACACCGAAGAGACCAAATATCTAATAATTATGACCTCTTATCTTTATCATGCAATCCTCATATATTCATTGCAACATTTTTCATTTAGAAGAGGCTTGAACACCAAGTGACATGGATCTTGTGAGTTCTCCTAGGGTTCCCGATGCGGTCTAAATACACTAGCAAGTGTACTAGTCATCAAGTAATAATGTGAAAGGAGTAAGGATGTCGAACTCACGAGGACTAATGTAAGCTAGTCTTATTTAATTCCAAAAGTAATTGAGAAGAGATCAAATTTAGATTTAATTCAGAAAAAAAAAGATAAAATGATGAGAAAAGATAAAATTCTAGATATGACGTCAGATGAGATCAAATCAAATAAATTTGGAAGATTTAGGACTCTATCTCACTACTAAATCTGGTTGAATCAAAATTGTTCTAATGATGGTCTAAGAATTGCCTAAATTATGATCTCTTAAACAGGCGCAATCAACTATCTGAAATTCAGATTAACCTGAATGTTAAATGAATCCACCCTAAATCAATCTAAACCTAAAATTCTTTAATGTTGCAATTTTTAAAGTGTTGAGCGCTTAAGCAAGTCCAATCAATGTCACGCAACCTAGAATCTCCCACGAGTAATCAAATTGTGACATGAATTGCTATGACTTAAATTCAATGATCAATTTTCTCCAAATGCTCAAACCAATGAAATCTTACACTAAGCAGTCAATAATCAAGTTTCATGGTCATCACAGAGAATAAAAAGCATTAAGAAAGACAAGCATGTTCTAAAAGAAACAAATCAATATAACTCGGATCTAAATAGGGTTCACAAAATTTGTAACACAAATAACTAAATAGGAAATAGTTCTTCCAAAAGAAAATAAATCAAACTCTAAACTCAGCAAAAGATCATCAACATCATGCTCTTTGTTGCCTCAGAAAATTTGAATTTAGCTCCAAGCTTCGAATAGATCTCTCTAGCTTCAAACATGTAGAATATCTCTATATCTTCTTCTCTTCTATATCTCCTACCAAGTATATATATTGATGCCATCTAATCTCTCCTTTTATACCCTCTTGTAGATTAGGGTTTCATAGTATTGCGTTGGAGCCCTTTGATCAAAACTAGTTTTCCATCAATGGTTGTGAAGAAACCTCCATAAAACCTCTTCCAAATCCTCAAGAATGTCTCTCAATCAAGTCTCTAAAGTTCTGGATAAATGGAATTCTTCTCGGTCGTTGAATCTTATTGAATCTGCGAAAATATCAACTTACGCAACTCTCTCACGGCCCGTGATGGAATATCACGACCTATAAGTAATTGATCCTTCAAATAATCTTCGGTCTTCACGGGCCGTAAATCATGCACAAGTTGGATATCTTCAAGGTGATTTCCCATACTTATGACTCGTAACCCATAACGGCTTGTGATGACACATTTGCTGTAATTGGTGACTGACTCGTCGAACATCGTGATGCATGATTACGCCTCATGAATTGCTACATAACGGCCCATAATGTAATATCCTAAATAATTTCATCTTAAGTAATTCGCAGAATTAAGAATTTAAATTGAGTGAAGTACGGAATCAAGCTTAAGTTAATTATGATATCTTATTTCTTTATGAGTTGTTATCTTAATTAAAAACTAAATTGAGATAACTACTCTTTAGGTAACCTAAAGTAATAGGATTTATTTATATTGCATGTATTTGGAATTAGTTTAATTAATCAAGAACTTAGCAAGCTTAAGCTAATTAGTTCTAAGATAACTCTATAACTAAATAATTAATATTATTATAGGTTTTCCCCTCATCTAACCGACTTATATAAGGGAGCTAGATAACTTTCCTTTACTAATTGCAAGTCAATTGATTAACCAATCACATTGTTTGCCTTAGCTCCTCTCTTACCCACACTAACCGACTTATGAATTGATTCATATATATCACCATGGCCATAAAGAGAAAACAACATGTTGACCTGGTTG
>LTAE01003627.1:38793-57562 GCA_001647135.1 Pontederia paniculata
GTGTTCAAATCCTCCGAAGCTCCAAGGGATTAAAGAATCTCAGGACATATTCAAACTAGGTTTTGAACATCTAGGTAAACTCAAAACTTCATCTTTAAGTCGAGAAATTTTGTTTTAAGCGTTTCTACTAGGGTTTATCAACGTTCAGCTGCCCTAACGAAATATAATCTTATTGTGAATGTGTTTCTTTCACAGAATCAAATCTTTTCATTCTCTCCTCGCTATTCCCTTCCTGCTACTCTAAAATCATGTACTCTTATCTAGTCATGTCGCCCATTAAGCAAATCGCTAGGAGACATAGACTTGTGAAGATGTCATAAGTAATAAACCAAGTAGGAGAACCATCTTCTTCCACACCACAAGAATCTACTAAAACAGTCGAAGCTCCTCCAAATGAGACTTCCAATACAAAAAATCCCACCTTGACTGAACCTACATTTTAGTTCACAATGGTATATTAGTGAGAAAGATCAAATTCAATCCTCTATTCTTTATAATGAACAACGAGTAGTTGAGCTCTTTCACGCCATTGACTGGGAAAGCCTTCAGCTTCCTGGACTAAAAGAAACCTTTGAGGACTGTGACTGGATCAAATTTCTTAACCTTGATCAGTCAGTATACCCAAATATCGTCAAACTTTTCTATGTCAATTTGTCTTACAATTACACATTTAATGAAATCAAATCTTACTTACATGGCAAACACCTCTCAATAACTGAGTCCAAACCGAATAACATTCTTGGCACTCCAATTTTTTCCCATATTAAACTTCCTCCAATGCACTGGCCCCATACCACATATACCCAAAATCAAGTTGCACTAGCTGCAAGTGGAGGACAAGTAGACACCTTTGTGCAAGGGACTTTCTATAGGTATCTGTCTCCTATGATGAAAGTTGTTCATCACATTATCTCTCACATCATCCTTCCTAGGGCAGGTCATTACACAAGAGTGAATCTTCTTGACTTAGCCGTATTAGCAAGTCTTGTAGATCCTGAAGCCCCGAGAATCTCCTTAGGAAATCTTCTCATCTATCGGCTGATTAAAACAAAGGAGAAGGTACACTCTAAGTGGACCAAGGGTGCTAGGTTATACTATAGAAATCTCATCACCCTTATAGCCCGCAAAACTCCTAAATTAAGATTTCCTGAAAATGAAGAAGTCCTCCCCACCAAAAGTGATAAAATCTCAATAGTAACTTTGACCAGGAAATGACTCACAAAAGATACTTCCCAATTCACTGGAGTTCCATCTTTCTCTGAGTATCAGGATCTATCCACAGCCGCACCATCAATCTCTAAAAATTAGGACCCTCCGCAGCTACAACTCCTCTTCCACAGCCTACTCTACCAACTAGATATCTTCCCACTACAACTTCCACTTCTTCCTTTCACCTTCATGGCCTCCAAATAGAGAAAACCTGACCCTGATGTGCACCAAAGTGGATATTATGTCAACACACCTTAGCCACCAGAAGGTAGATGACATTTGAGAGTGCAATTGGACGGAAGAAAACTTGTACATAGTAGTCTGAATTACTTTTCTAAATTTTTTTCTTATGCAATTAGTATAACTATTCATTTAATATATAAGAACTGATTAATATCATTTAAGGTAATTTAATTAATGTAATAAAATCTGACCATACGAAATTAACAATTATGACAATTGTCATGATTAGACATGGTGGCACTGGTCATGGCCCTTGCCATCTCACTTAAAGTAAATCGATTGTAACATTATTAGTGTTCTTCTCTGGCAAAATCAATGTCATTGATGCATGTATCTCTTCCAGAGTTCTCCCTTTAGTTTCAGGTACCATCCGATCGACAAATAGCATAGTAAGACCACAAATGCTGGCAAATATCCAGAAGGTGCCTGCAGTTATTCATCACATTTAGTAGTGAGAAAAAGTGATTATTTACTAGCTGTAGATTAAAGGATCATGATGATTACCTGCTGAACTCCAGATCATAAGAAAATTGAAGGTATATGATATGATCCAGGAACCAAACCAGCTGACTAAGGTCACAAGGCTTCCTGCTGTTCCTTTCATATTTACTGGAAAGATCTGTCTCCAAATAATACTCATAAAATGTTACAGTTAAATTGCAGTGTATCCATGTGTGTTAATTTCTTTTGTTCTTTAGTTCTGTGAACTTGCCTCAGACATTATAACCCATGGTATTGCTCCCATGCCAAGCGAGAAAGATCCTGTATACACCTGGCATTGAAAGGAAGGATCATTAGATCTAAAATTGACAATTAAATTTCAAATTTGGAGCTAAAGAAACACAAGTACCAGTAGTCCAGACAGAGCCAGCATGGTGCTCAACTCAGAGAATTTATAACCCTGTGACATATAAATTAAAAATGCGATATCCATATATATAACATTAACCACAAAAGTGAATCTGAAGTTTTGGTTCTGGTAGAGACCTTTATTAGGAATGACATAGCAACAGAGACACAACCTATGCATGTTCCAGCTGCAGAAACCTTGAAATCAAGAATATTTATGATAATTATCAAATGAAATTCTCACGTCAGAGAAAAATTTAGAAATCTGTAGCTTGCAATTCCTTACGATTAGAAGTGGTCTTCTTCCTGACTTATCCATTAAAAGCACACCTAATACAGTCATTGGAACCTGAAAGAGAAGAATTCCAATTATGTTGCATCTAGCAAAATATTAAACTAGAAGGGTGTTTTCAGCGAAGACCTGAACTGCAGCCATCGCTATCATTCCAGTATTGCCTGAATTAAAACCTGAGCATAGATGACAAAGATTTAGATCATCGCTAAGGTGGAGAACTTGACACATATTATCATTTACCTGCTGAAACAAATATTTCACTCGCATAGAAGCAGACAGCATTGACTCCCCCAAATTGTTGAAGGACCATAAGCCCCACACCAACCTACTCAGCAGATTTAGCAGAACATCCAAAGTAAAGTTGAGGATATGATGAAGTTAAGATTACTTACAATTACTGCATGAAGGTATTTTGCCTGAAACAAGTCTAACATATTGGACTGTGGAAGAAGTAGAATACTATCTGTGAATTCCTGAAAAAAAATATGTTAGCTCTGGCGAACTATTGTAACTATTTATTTGAAGGGGAACTATTGTACTTTTATCTCTTCTACTTCTTGAGAAATATCATTGTGCTTTCCCCTCAGCCTCTGCAGTGCCTCTTGAAACTGATCATGCTTAGAAACCTTTGCCTGTATATATGACATTGCAGTCTTAGTTCCTGATCCATTTACAAAAAATCTCAATGTTGCATAATCAAGGAAAAAGATAGAGAAAACATCATTATCTCTGACACAATTTATTAATAAAAAATCATATTTTCTTGGATCTGCTATCCAATGTAACCTATCTGATCACAAAGTTATTGGAATTGCCAAAACCATGTAGAAACAGTCTCTTCTCGCATATTGTTTTTCCATGGATTTCAACAACTTCCTACCTATTTGTGGAACAATGTAGCTACCAAATATAGGCTCATTAACTTTTTTTTTCCTTCCAGGAGCTGCAAACGAGTAAAGAGATCACCAGATTACATCTCTTCTTATGTGCAGTTAAGTGATTTTATTTGATGTTGATGCCACAGAATATATTATGTGCCACAATGAAATATCATAGACAAGCTTCCTTTATGTTGACAGAAAATATCGAATCAAAGAAAGATTGTTCTCTGGAATCTGCATGTTAGTATTATCAATACAATGAGCCATGCTTGATCTTAATATTGCTTCTTTTTTAAAAAGGGACTGATTATGAATACGACACTTGTTCCTTGTTTTTCCTTTCTCCAATTTTGGTAGATTCTGTTGATGAGTCTCAACTTTGTTTTTTCGTTTGTGTTTTTTGGTTTGAGGTTTGGGTCTATGGATCGGCCTCGGACTCTATTTGAGGGGGCATTTCCTTTTAAGTAATCTTTGCAGAATAACGGAAAATTATTTTAAAATTTCCTGGACCCACAATGTTATTGACTTATCTAATACCCTTTAAAAATGTCAATATTGTATTATTCACTTGATGGAGGGTATTTCGGTTATTTGGAAAGAAAACAGAAAATGTGTGTACATATAAATAATAGGAGAGAGAGAGAGGGAGTACAGAACTTCTCCCTCTCATCTCGTCGCACAAACAAAGAAGCAACCATCAGGCCCATTATGCCGATGCTGCTGTTTGTCTAACAAAATAAGGAAGTTCCATGAGGTTCCTATCATCAACGAGGAATATGATCATACCAGCTAGGAAAGTCTTAAAAACCTGTGCAGAGAGGGATCCCTATTATATCGGGGAGGTAATCCCCAATCCGATCCAAATATATGACAGCGGAGATATCTTTCATCATCCTCATCCTCAAAGGGATAAAATTCCCTGATCAAGGAATCCTGTGGGGATCTGCGAACTTCGCGAATCTTGTCACCCCTACTTGGCATACTAGGTGGAAGAAAAATGACATATTTTTGTTATTTGACTTGGGTATTAAAAATTTTCGATGTCAATAGTATTTTGGGAATTGTTTACCAAGACAATTTAATTTTGCTAGTAAACAGCGTAATTTAACTAAGGACAATCTAAATTGTCAGCTATGAGGTAATGCAGTAAATACATCCTCAGGATTTCAGCTTACTTTTTCTTCAGCAAAAGAGGAGAAAATGTCGATTACTATTCAGAATAAGAATTTTCAGGATAAGAATTTACTATTAAAATGAGGAGAAAATGCAACTTTCAGGATAAGAATTTTCATTTCGATATTTACTAGTAAAATTAGGTTTCGTGAAACATTTGCATAGTCTATCTAGAATTGATTGTGAACCACTATTTTCATAAATGAAAGAGGATGTTGATATCTAACCAGCCATCTAGGAGATTCTGGAATGAAAAAGAGCCCTACTAGTTGTATGAAACATGGAATATTTCCTGTACAAAAAGCTACAGTTAGCCTGAATCTAAACTCCAAGACTGAAGGAAATAGCTCGAAGCTGTGTAAAGCTGCATCCGACAAATTATCAACTTATGCTCATGCCTCAAAATTGTAGTCTATAACGGATCCACTTTTGATTTTTAGGGGTACATTAAGCATCAAATTTAAAACTTGTCTAGGTGATGATACCTGAAGCCATGTCATTTCCTAACTTAAATGGTCACAATAAATAGCTGCACAAGTTTTATGAAATTTGGCAGAGAAATGAGTGCTAGAAAATGTTTAGCTGACGTTCAGATAGTCTTTTCCCACAATCTTAACAGTCTAGAGATGAAAACAAGATGCATTGGGTATCTTCAAAGAAATGATTTGGTGATTGCCATTTCTAACTAGCATAAACAGTAATTGGAGAGAAATAAGTGAGTTCTCATGTTTCTGGATATGGTTGAATACACATGTATGCTCCAAAAAAGTCTTACCAAAAACAGCAAGTGACCGCCATGTAAAGACTGTTCCTAGAACATAAGCGATCGATGCTCCACAACATATCATTAGCTGCACCACAAATAACAAAAATAAGACCTTCAATGGAATGGGTCTTCCAAACACTTTCTTTGTACCTGATTTAAAGCTGCAAATCCTCCTCTAAGATTCTTTGGTGTTATCTCAGCTATGTAAACTGGAACCTGCGCAATAATTTGTAAACAATCATTTCAAGATGGTGACAAGATATTTTCCAGGCATTAACATTCATGATTTCATGACCATGCAAATGTATTGATTAATGGTCTTACCACATATGAAAGAAGACCAATTCCACATCCAACTAGAAATCTTCCAAGATCAAGGAACCATATATCCTAAGAAATTATATTTTCGTAAAAGATGACAGGGGAAAAGGAACACAAGAATAAATACTAACATTTCTTATGATCTATGATAAAATAACATGTGTTAATTTGCATTTAATTTCCTTATTTCTTATTGTTTTCTTTGTTAGTCAGGAAACAAGCAATCTGTTTCTAAGAGAGCAAGAACCTTGGCTAAGAAAATAGAAGTCCATCCAATAAGGCAGAAAGCATCTGAAACTCCCATTGCCTGCGTTTCAAGATGGATATTACATCAGACACAGGAACTTTCATCAAGGTCCATCTGAGGTTTGAGCTATGTTTGAGGGGGATTCAGGAGTTTTCTTACACATCTTCTTCCAAGAAGATCAGCAATTCTGCCACTCAAAATGGCTCCAAACATTGCTCCTATTGTCAGTATTGAGCCAAATAGAGAGTACTGTAAAGCAAAACAATTGATCCTTTGTTAGAGTTAGCATAATCAAACATTAAGCTTTGGATGATTCTTTCAGAAGGTGTCTAATCCTTGTTGCAAAATATGCATCACTACTGTTTTTCACCATTTACTTGAGAAATTGCAAAATATTTCATGGTTCAACATTAATGGAAAGGCAAAAGCTATCAAGGTTTAATATGAGTTATCATTATCAATGTTTGTGTTTCTTTCCTATATGGCATTTGTGATTTTAAGGAACAACCTTAGAAATATATATAACTTATTAGTGTTCAAGCATACTAATACTCACCCTGATGTTGAATTACAATCCAATAGAAGGCAAATAAATAGATTAAAAAATTTACTGCAAAATTGGTTCCTTGACTCTTTGCATTGTGGACATTCCTAGACAAATATTATATTATTATCTACAAGCAATTGAAATTTCATTATTAACTTGTATAATCTAGATAGTATATGTACTAGTTGAAACATAACTGTCTTATGACCATATTATGGTAATAAAAAGTTTGAGCTCGGTGAAAATATTAAATATTGTAAGTGCGACTTTGCTGTAGATCTTAATATGCATGGGACTAGTGGTTTTCTTAATCATATCAAAAGATGTTTGACGTTCCAAACAATGGTGATGTTTCTACACTAAAAGTTTGAGCTCGGTGAAAATATTAAAGAAGTGAACAAAAAGGCCAAACAATGTTATCACATCGCACTAAAGGTGATGTTTCTACACTAAAGCCTTTAGTTCCTCACACATATAAGTTCAGGGATTCTAGAAAGGTCTTCGCTGAGTTCATCATATGCGATGAACAAGCTTTTAGAGTTGTAGAAGGCATAGGGTTTCGTAATCATTCATGTTAGTTGAACCAAGATTTACAAGTCCTTTACGAGCTACGATTGTTAGAGATTGTTATAGCTCTATTTGAATGAAATGAGAAAAATCAAAGACTTTAAAGAAATCATGTACTCATGTTTGCCACACTACAGATATATGGACATCTTCTCATAATTTAAGCTACATGTGTCAACCCTGCACGTTTCATTGATAACGACTAGAAGGTGCAAAAGAGAGTTAAGTGTGGTGTTTGTTTGGATGCCAACTCGCATGAATTCGACATATTTAATGTTGCAACGAGCTGAAAATTTTCAAAAAGATTCTGATAGATTGGAGGAAGAAGATGAATGGTACAGTTTATATTTTAAAGACAGAATTAAACTTAACAAGGATAAATGCAAAGAACCACCAACAAATCATGATTGAGAAATGCTCAAGGTTTTGTTCCAATTTTTGGAGGTATTTTATGAGGAAACTTGCAAATTATCTGGCTCTTCATATGTGATATCTTGTGGTTGTTTTCATGAAATTTATGTTGAGTCACAATTGATAGTGGAGCAATGGTCATGACCCATACTTATGAAAGATGATGTTTGATATGAGAAGCAAATATGCCAAGTATTAGGGGAAGCCATAAAATATAAACCCAATGATACTTGTTGCTGTGGTGTTAGATTCTAGATATAATTTTGGATTCGTGGAACGGAATTACGAAGATCTTTATGAAAAGTACCTCTTTACTTTTATAGTTAATACAATTCAGGATACAATATCTTGTCCATATGAGTTTTATGCACATGAAATCAACCACAATTCTAATGACCAAGAGGACAATGCAGCTTTTCTACACAATGGGGTGAAGAAAAAGATGCCAACAAAAAATCACTTTCAAAATAATTGCTCAAAACTAGATGCAGTGGATGACACAAAAAAAAGAAAAGAGCAATATTGATAGGAAATCTAATATCAAGATATACTTACTGCAGCCTTGTGAGGATGAAGGGGATTTGGATATCTTAATTTGGTGGAAGAATAATTCTTCAAAGAAGGTTTTGTCTCTCATGGCACATGATACTTTGGCTATTCCCGTGTTCTTAATTTTTTAAGTTCTCTTTCAACAAAAATGATGAAATCTTTCATTTATGCCCAAATTGGCTCTCCTCAGCAGGTTTCAAACTTGATGAATATTTAGATCAATTTGAACACACAGATAAAGAGATGTGTCCCACCTTTCCCACGCACGAGCCAACCTGTTGAACCACCACATCCACCCATTTACGTGATAATTTATTTTGATTGAGAATTGTTAACTTGTTTTTTTAATCATAGCTATAATATTATTTCATCTCATGTAGTGTATTACTTATAGCGATATTTCAATTGAGTTTAGAACACTTATACTTTTCTCTTACGTTTTACAGGAATTACTCCAAGGGTATGCACTTGACAAAATGATGGCTCATTTGGTGATATGGAGTAAATGAATTCTTTTGTGGAAAATGAAAGAACAAATGGATTGTCTTATAAATAAGTTTAGACTAATGTTGAATGATTCCAACCTCAAATTTTATGATGCTGAATAGAACAAATGTTGAATTCGATTCTGTAATTTGCTAAATTAATAGTTCATTTGCATTATTCCTATATGCTTATTTTCACAATCTTTTTAACTATGGGCACCTATTTTTTTAAATACGGCATGAAATCTAGAAAAATCTGAATATTTTCACATACTCTATTGAGGAATGTTTGGTTTGTGGTTTTTGACATTTATTTATGTTCAAAATATGAAATATAAATCAGAATGTTCCGGCTTCGTTCCAAGTTTGTCCCGGTTTAAATCGGGATATCTTGATCCTGGCTTGATTCTAATTGGGACTGGGACCATTTTCTGTTTCTCGAGTAATACCGTGTTGGGACCGAGATGAGTGCATCTTGTTCCCGAACTCGGTATTAACCAACACTAGTAAAAGGTAAGGATAAAATGGACAAAATGGTCATTTCAAATTGGCTAACAACATTACATTACAAAATGGGAGATTTGGCTACGGCGTAACCACACAGTCTTCAAGCGAGAGAGATGCTATATAGAAAATATTGTACGTCATGCATCCTTTTCTTGTATGAGTGGGGTTTCGAATAGTTTTTGCTTTTTGGGAGGACTCTATAGTGCTCCTGTACTTACATTTACGTTCTCTTTTTCTAATATAATACAAACCGACGGGTACTATAAAATGTACCCATCCTTTCCTTTCTCAAAAAGAATAAATAACCTTAAGTCACAAGTACATGTAACGCTCGAGAAGTTGTTGGAAAAAAAGATGAGATGAACAGACCGTGCCCAACTCGGACATGGCCCGTGTTCCACCTATAGGATAAAATGATCTAAGTTTAAATTAATTAGGAGATTAAATTTGATTCCGTCTCAAATTAATCTAAAATACTAGGCCACCCTATATAAATCCCGAGGCCATGAAAATTAACCCATCGAACCTCATTATTTTCTCTTAGCTGTCAGAGAGCCTCTCTCTCCCTCTCTTTCCTTCTCCCCTCTTCTTTTCTTACGGTTTGTTTGGTTCAACAATCATTAAGGGTTTGTTTGGATAGAGTGGAAGGGAGGAGTGCGATGGGATTAGGAGCTCCATCCCATGTTTGGATAGGGTTTTTAAGTAAAAGGAAACTAATTCCACCAAATTAGAAGGGGTTATTTTTTTTAGACCAAATTGGTGGAATTAGTTTACCCTTCATTAAATTATCTTTATATTTTTTTATTGTGCAAGGGAAAAATCATATTTTTAAAAAATTACCCTTCATATCATGCCCCTCCTTTCTATCCAAACAAAAATTTCATAACACCTCCCCCACCCTTTCGTCCCCATCATTTTTTCTCCTTCCCCTCCACACCCATCCATCCAAATATAGCCTAAGAGGAAGGGAAGGTAATGGAGGGGAAGGGAAAGTAAGGAAAGGAAATGGCTAAAGGGAAAGGAAGGGAAAAATATTTTTGTTGGACGAATATACTCTAATGTATGTGTTTAAATAATTAACTACATATGGTTAAAATTGGAAACATGTTTTAAAAATTTCTTTCCCCTCCTTTACACCCCAATTTGGGGTTGAAAGAAAAATGAACTTTTGGAGGGGAATGACGGTAAATGGAGGAGACATTCCCCTCCATTCTCTTTCGTTAAAAATGCAACCAAACGGGATTAAACTATTAACCTCCTTTTTCTTCCTCTCCTTTACCCTCCTTTGACCCCCAACCAAACAAGCCCTTAAAGCCATAAGATAAGACAAAAAATGTTTGTCTTCTTCGTCTCTTTTCTCTTAGGCTCACATTGAGGGGACACATGTAGGAGAAGCAATAGAGGAGAATAACACGGAGGAGGAACGTGAGGAGGCCTAACGCTACACAGGGAAATATGAAGAGGATTTTAGGATCATCAAAAAGGTATGTAAGCAAACCCTTAGTAGATTGATGATTATCACTATCTATTTTTTAAGTTTTATATGTATAGATGCATGAGATAAGGAGATCTTATTCCTCTAAATTATGAAGAGATTTTTATCGATTTAGAGGGCAGAAAGCCTAGATCTAAATATGTAGATGTGTCCTAAGCAATTATCGAAGTTCCCTATAGAAGGATGATGATTTCCTGAACCTCGAAATAACTCTAAAATAATGACGGTGAAAGTAATCGCCAGTACCATACAGATCGACACGAACCACATCACCCAGGACGCGGGCTGTGTCGATCTGCCAAGAAGAACAACCAAACTCCTGAGGCGGTGTCACACCTTGATGTGGACCGTGTCAGCTAGAACTCAAAGTGATTAGGTCTCAATGAACCCGTGTCGTGTCAAATCACAACGTGGGCAGTGTCACACCTACATAGACCGTGTCAGCCAAAAGTCTCCTATGTTCCGTCGGACTTGGACTGTTTTTCGATTTTGAGGATGATCTGTCGGTCGTGTTCTCTCGAACTCGGGCCGTGTTAAACCTAGAAAAAGTTCGACGATAACCCATCACCCGAACCAAACCTTGTCTGCGAATAGAAAATCCTAGAAATATTAAGCGACGATCGATGAACGATCCAAGTTAGAACGCAACACAGACCGAGTAGGCCAACCGAAGATGACATGAACTAGCAAAATAAAACGCATTGGAACTAGAAACAGACCGCTTCAGCATGGAGATGATGATGATCGACACCTAACAAAAAATGAACAGTGTCGAAGATTGAAACGGACCACTCGAAGAGGATGATGGCCGAGGACTAACGAAAACAGACCGTGTCGCACCCTGACGTGGACCGTTGTCCAAATGGCCAATTTTATGATGGCCGACCATGACAGAAATGGGTTGGTGTCGCACCTAGACGTAGACCATTTTCCGAAAGATGAAAGTTATAGATGTTGATGAATGGTATGCCTGTTAAAGGAAGATTTAAAAGATATTAAAAAGCCTAAAAAGAAAATAAAAGTCAAAAGTTATGGGTCTTCACGCGTACTGATTGTTAAAGGAGAAAAGAACGAAAGTTAAAGGTAAGGATAGGGGGTGTAGTTGAAGGCAAGACAGTGAAACCCCACAGCAGTGAAGGCAAAACACTCAGCCACTTTTACATGTTTTGTGAAACGAATTCAAGAATTCCACCAAAAGAAAATTTTGCCTCGCAAAAAGAGAGTCGTCATGGTGTGTATAGCCATTGACGAAGATACATAAAAGTGTCATAATGTTCCTCCTAAACGATGAAGAGTTCTTCACAAGATGAAAGAAGTTAAAAGATAACTTTTAAGAAAGAAAGAAAGTCAAAGAAGTAAAAATGAAAGAAATAAAGAAAGTCAAAGAAGTAAAGGAAAGAAAGAAAGTCAAATAAGTAAATATGGAAAGAAAGAAAGAAGGGCAAAGAAACAAAGATGAAAGAAAAGAAAAGAATGTTATAGAACAAATATTGTTCTAAGTAAAAGAAAGACACAAAGTTAAAGAATGAAATGTTAGAAGAAAAGTAAAGAAATCCAATGTGATTGAATGTTTATGCCTTGATGCACTTGATTATGTTTTTATGTTTATGAGTCTTTATGTGCAGAGGTCTCAAGGATACAATAACATTATATACCCAACACGTTTTATTTTTCTTTTATTTTGTTTTACCCTATTGAGCCTTACATACTGGGGCTCACGACAGGAAACCCTCCCCTGCATCTGGGTTCTGTAGGTAATCAAGACTAAGTGTGGCGATGATGGTGGCGTGGATGGCAATGATGTTCATGATGGTACAAGTTATTACACGTGATTTGGACTAGGTCTAGTTAGATGTCAATTGATAGAGTTGTGACAAAAAGTATTTGATTAATGTTACCTTAGTCCTTGTTTGTAATGAAGTCTTCCGCGATGTCAAACTTTATAGATTTGTTTTAATTTCCACACATGTGTACATCATGTTGACTATAAAAGAGTCAAAAAGTCAAGTCAAGATAAAAAGGTTAAGAGTAGTGTCTTCAAGAGCCATCCGAATATGCATTTGGAGTGCGCTTTTGGGGGGCGTTACACATAAGGTTCACTTTCCATGATACACTTGTCATAATCTGATTGGATGGACGTTAGCAACATAGGGAAATGACAGCTATAACTTAGTTGTCATCCACTAATATTACATAAGGCTTAAGTAGTTTCAAAGGTTTATTTTGGGTCAAATAGCTAGTTGGCCATAGAAGGCAATTTTTTTTCATAAGAATGTAAATGACTACTAATATGTGCTTGATAAAAAGTGTGGCCATTACACCTTCAATCAACCACGACGATTGACCATTGTAGCCATAAGCAAGCGGTCTGATGTAAAAGGCAAAAGGCCCAGTTCTCATGACCTCTACTCCAGGGGAGTTAGACAAAAGTAGACTAAGATGGATTTTCTTGCGATGTTGGACAATAGAGGACAACATTCTCTTCTCTCGTCAACAACATAGATCAAATGTAGCAAACCTACTGATGGGATTTTGATGGAGATGAGGTGGCAAGGGGGCGATCATCGCGGGCATTGTTTCGGGGAAGGTGGAGAAACGAGACTGCTTTTGTGGGGGCATAGCACTTTCCACCAATGTTGCAGAGATGTGGATTGTTATCTTCATTTCCTTTGTCCAAGCGTAGTGTAGGCATCTGTCTGCTTCTCCATCATCGTTGTCCTCCCTACTGGTGTCGGATGAGGGCATACGAGCTGACTGTGGCCTTCGCCTTTGCATCAGAGGCACCGACCAACATAAGTCGAGCCATCATTTGATGGAGTAGGTGCAAGTGTCGTCAATGGCAGCAACTCAGATGTAGCCGAGAGAGAGAGGGAGGAGAAGAGCGAAGTAAGTGGAGGGAGAGAGAGAGAGTAGACAGGAGAGAGAGGAGCACCACCCTTAGGGCTGCTAGTTATGGAGGGATGGCACAACACATGAGGAGCCACCACGATAATGGGGATGACCTTCATGTTCAGCGTCATATATCTCAAGTTAAATCTCATCACCATCAATAATTGAAGCTGTTACACTACAACAACAACTGAAGTATGCAAGGAAATTTAGTATATGAAAATATTATTAGATGACCTTGGCTTAAAAAAAAAGAAATATATTGTTTGTTGCAACAATAAGAGGTATTGTAAGCCCAAGCCCAAAACAAGAATGGAAATGCTCTGAATTAGTCTAACATTGAGGGCGCTGTCATCATTGTTTGTGCAGAATAATAAAAAAGATAAAGAAAAAAATGGATCACGCCGTCTGATGCGCAACACATGGCATGGGAATTTAATAAAAAGGGGACATCTTATTCTTTGCCTTCTCTCTTTTCCCTCACTCGACGTTCTCCTCTTTGCACGCCACTGTCGCATTAACAGGGCACGACTGCCGGCCATATTTCGGACTCCGACCCGACCATTGGGAAGACGACGACAATGGGTACAGAGAGATGTTCACATCGGTGTTGGCATCAGACATTTTCATGGGGTCTGCGCGGCTGTGAATCGAGGGGCCTTCGCTGGCATGGAAGGGAAATTCGGCGACTTCGAGGTTAAGATATCTGTGATGATTCTTTTTTATTAAAATAAGGGATGTTATTGAGCTGATTCTTTTTTATTAAATTTCGAGAATAACTCATTAGTGAAATGTTAGTTGATAGGGAGCTTAATTAACAGAGTTAAGATATCTGTGATGATTACGTCGGAGTGGCAACAGATAAAATTTTAATCTGAATTTATTTGAATAAAGGCAAGAGTTGGGTGAATAAATCAGTGGGCTGAGTTAACAAATTAGTACATGCACGCGCGCGCACACACGGCTGAGTTAATAATTAGCGCGCGCGCGCACAACCATGGATTAAACTATTATAAATATAACAATATGATGTTCTGGAGTATTTCGAGGATTAATTAATTGTGATAAAGCATTAACTGTTGGAATTATTACTTCAGATATGTGAAGAGCTTATATCTGAAATGTACCAGATATATTGCACATGTAAAACAAATGTTTTTTTTATTTGATTTATTCTACTATTGGAATTAGAACCCATTAAGTTGCCGAGTTTATCTATTGTCAAGTTAGCGTGATATGTTTTTGCGATCCACTTTCTCTGATGCTCTTTCTATGCAACTATGTAGTCTACTTGTGAAGGAGAAACAAGTATGTATATATATTATAATATAGACTTATAATGAAGTAGCAAGGAGTTACCAGATGACTCCCTTATAATGAGGTGTCAGTAATTGGGTAACTAGATGACAGAATCTGCAGCTAATTAATTAGAAAGAAAATAAATTGGAAATGATTTGGAAGGAGAATATAAAGTAGTTATGGTAAGAAATCACTTAAGATACTATAAATGATAAGCTAAGGCTATTTATTAAATCTGAAATTTTCAAATAATAATTATATTATTACATGATCATCACCATCTTAAGATGTAATGCGGATATGTATAGTTCAATTATATTTAAATAGAAGAATGTTGTGAGTTTTTATCATATGACATACGCTATAGGATAAAAAATACTAATAAAAATTTAATCACCTATATTGAATAGGTTCTTCAATAGTATATTTGCTCGGATGCAGGAGAGCCGGCGAGGAGAGCCGGCGAGGTTCAGCGTAGCCGAGTTGAGTGGATTTCACGATTTTATACATAACCACACTGGTTCAGTTAAATCATTTCTTTAGCTCACGTGATTAATTATGTTAACTAATGATTTGATTGTCTTTTGAGCTATTGTCATGATGTGTGGGATTTGGTTTTTCGATGTTTTCACATATTTTCATGATAAGATTTTCATGGATTCGGAGATTGTGATGTATTCTCTTATCCTAGATTTTCCGGATGTATGATTGTGGATTTGTTGTGAATCCTGCATGAAAATCTATAAATTAAATATGTATTTATATCTTTAATTATATCATGGCACATCATGCATATGCATTAGAGCATGCATGGTGGCTTGCATGGAGATGACTCGCATGGGAGCGAGGTGATTTACTTTGTTTGATCATGGTGACGAGAGAGTCATTTGTGGGCACAGGCTACAATGGTGCAGGCTGTTTGAACTCTCGTGGAGGATGATGTGATGTTGTATGTTTGATTATGATGACGAGAGAGTCATTTGCGGGCACGAGCGACGATTGTGCGGGTTGTTTGACCTCTCATGGAGGATGAGTTGGAGCCACTCGAGGGCGCGATTGGTGTGGGCTGTTTGACCCTACTCATGGAGGATATGATGAGATACACGTATGGTGGATGTAAGATGTACTCGTAGATGGCGAGTAGTGTCATGACACATAGTTATTGAATCATGCATAACATGTTTTGACTTTGCATCTGGTTTGCAAATGTTTTCATATAAATAAGCTATATATAATATAATGATATGGTTGACATTTGATGATGGATTTTGAGATATGATTTCTATTCAGATTTATTTTTTGGTTTATCTCACTGAGCTATTTCATGCTCACCCCTCTATTTGTTATTCTTTTTATATATTTGTAGGTGAGGAGGAGGTGATGCTCCTCGATGATGGCTGATAACTTTGCATGCTCACAGGACACCTTTAAAAGGGAAAAATAATTAGAATGATGTGTGTGATATATTCAAGAGGATGAATGATTCTATTCTTTCATAATATAGGTTGTTGCCTATTCTTTATGAACCCTTATGCCTAGTTGTGTCATTGACATGATGGAGTATTGTTGAACTCCCCTCGGGCATCTGGCCCATCTATTTTGTTATATTTCAGTTGGATTTAGCTATGTGATTTGGGCTTGGCCAATTAGTTATATGTACATAATACCCAGACATATTTTCCGCAAAGGTCTGCTGAAATTTTGGCAAAATCCCAAAGTTAGTTTATTTTGAGTTGTTGGTCTACTATATTGATCTTTAAGTTATTGAGTTTGAATTTAAAATAGTGAAATGTCGCAACACCCTCTTGTCGCGCTTCGGGCGGCGGGTTCGGGGTGTGACAAGTATCAATCTAACTAAGATTTTTCTGATTCATTCTAAGTCCAAACATATTGATGCTTGCTATCTTGATGCAACAAGAAACAATAAATTTTATTTTTAGAAGATCCATATTGATAAGAATGTGTTATTTATGATGATTATACCTCTAACTACAAATAATACAAAGTTATGCAAAGAGCATGCATAGCGGAGCCTCCACATAAACAAGAAGAAGGCATTTATTGGGCATCTTACTCATGTGGGCCTAGAAAAAGGTAAAAGCAAAAGAAAGCGTCCACACAGCAATATGGCATATGATGTATCGTGTAAAATTAAAAGAGTACGCACATGATAGCCAGGGTTGGAAACAATCGGTGGTGATGGCTTTTACCACGTTGTGGGGGGTTGGCTACAACGGAACCGTACCATTTTCAAAGGGGTGAGGTGTTACATCGAGAATATTGTACACCATGTATCTTTTTTCATTAGTGATTGGGGCTTCAAATAGGTTTTTGTATGGGTGTCTGCAGCCCTGACCTCATTTTTTGTTGTCTTTTCTAACCTCATGTAAATTATATAGTTCTCAATTTTAATATATATATGGATGCTACAAAAAGGTAGTCATCCTTCTCTTCTTTCAAAAAGAAAGAAATTAGAAGAGTAAAAAAGGGCTTCTTACTCATGTGGGTCTAGACAAAGGAAAAAGCAAAAAAAAAGAGCCCACGTGCCAATATGGCATATGATGTATCATGTAAAATTAAAAGAGTAAAAAAGGTGGTTCACTAGTTCTTGGGGTGGTTCGGTTGGATTGCGAAAGGAAGAGAGGGAGGAAGGAAGGGACTAGAAGATAACTTTGTGAACCAGAGTGAGTTGTGATCGGTGAAACTTCAAGTAAAGGTTCTTAATGGTTTTCTGATCAATTTCTAAAATGGCGGTGAAATCATAGTAAAACCCACCTCTTTATTTTGGTAATGATATTTTGGAGAATACAAATCGGTTTTTCGGATTATTACAAAATTTTACTCATATTTACAAATGAAAAAATTGTATCATGCTATTATTATAGTGGAAGATTTATTTCTCAACAGTTTCTTCTCTCAAGAAAATGTAAAAGTTCCAGTGTATGAAGAGGAACAAATTTACAACTTGAGGACTCGTATCGTAGTATGTATGATGTGATAAAATGTCATGACCAACCAATTTGTGTAGTAGTCATGCATGCTAAATTTGTAAACTTTGTACTTATTGTAGTTTAAACAATCACAAAGTTACTTTGTGTACATTGTGAAACAATATATGGAGGCAATTCATGTATAGGTCCATATTGGACTTCAACTTAGGTGTTTATAAACTAATATCTAACTTATTGGTTTCTATTTAATCAATTAATTATTTTAAACTCTCTCTGGAGCTCAAAAGAAACAATATGCCTAACAACATTGAAAGCCAAGATATAAAACAAAATGTTTTTATAACCCATAAGACACAAAACACGAGTTTATGCAAGTATCATGAAATTTTGAAAACATCGCAAGTATCATTTCAATGCAATAGGTCATGTGTGATCTAGAGATACACCTGAGGCAGAGAAAGGCCAAGATCTTGCATAATTTCAGATTGAGATGGTGAGGAATATCCCACCTGAAAACAAAAGCCAAAGAATGTGTCACAAATTAACAATTCAACAAAAGATCATAAGTTTGGAACATGGGTCGGCATTCGACATAAGTATAAGAGCACATAATTTTCATTGTTAAAGATAAACTAAACCCCTAAATTACAATATGCATTAATTCTGGCAATGAACGATAACAAAAGTATTGTATAAGCCAATAACTCAAGTAAACATTTCTACATGCATTGAGAGCCTTACCATTGTACACAATAAGATTATAAAGAGGAAACTTGTCAATACGTGGTTCCATCATATTTTTAGACATACATAAGAGAAAATTGTTGAATCTAGGATCCCGAGAATGTTTTGAATGATCACAAATTTGTAAGTGAACTCAGCCTGTACTGATGAACTTGTTGAGCTGATTTCTGTAATAGGATATATTCAAGTTCAGTATAGTGGTCGACTTGAGCTAAAGGAATGGACGACACTGCACTCGTAATTTATATATGAAGAACCATATGTGTGCACTGGGCGTCATAAGTATATGAAGCGGTCGACCAACATCAGAGGGAGAGAGCATATGATGAGAAGCAACAGAG